>NCVS01002277.1:86826-119049 GCA_003055095.1 Goniozus legneri
CAGGGCTTCAAGTTACGCGTAAATTACGGCCAACGTTTCTCGACGTATTCTTTATTCCGCGAATTTATGCTCTCCTTCGCGAAATTTATCGCGAGCGACCCCTTATTAACCCTTTCGCTACGACACGGGGTGGCAAATGGGCGATTTCGCGTGCTCTTTTTAACTCCCTCGCTGGTGCGCGCGAGAAGGTACGCGCGAACGAGTCGTAATTTAAATCGGTCGAAAGGATTTATTCCGTTTAATGGAAGCGCGGGGGAATCAGCCAGGGGTTTATTTTAAATTTATCAGGCTAATTTATTTTTCATGATCCGTGTACAGCCTTGATCGAGTTAATCGCGGGTAACGAGGCTACGAATGAAATTTCTTGCGCATTCCAGCTCGCGTTAATAAATATCCAGTTTTGTGGTGGTATTGCAGAACGAAATGAATTCGATCATCTATTTGAGATTCTTTTTTCGATAGCGCACAGTGTACAATTATTGTTTATAAAAAATTATTGTCGTTATATTACGCGATAAATATTATTATTATTTTTATCGCTATCATTGTATTCGCGTAATAAAATATCAGCGTTACCGAGCCACCCTTTGAGATGATATCGCTCTCGAATAAACTGATGAGGCTCGTGAAAGGACGCGAGAAAGATGTCCTTCCAGAGCACACCAATAGCGCATCTATGCGTTTATTGTGCGGAATTATCAAAGTGGATAAATCTGGTAGGTGGAACAAGTCGTCAGATTCTCTCTCTCTCATTCCCGCTATCTCTCGCGTATAGCTCTTTCAGAAACGAGCGAATATGGCAACGCGAATGGGCCGAAGCTAGTGGAGTAGGGGTGCACGATAATACGCGAGGACAATGCACAGCGAACAAACTCATTCTCTCTCTCCCTCTCTCTCTCTCTCTCTCTCTCTTTCTCTCATGGATGACTCCAGAGCGCCATTTTCCTTGAATCACGAGTGGGGTATCTTCGACGGTCCCGATAAATCATTCTCTCTCTCTCTCTCTCTCTCTCTCTCTCTCTCTCTCTTACTCTGGTTCTCTATAGCGAGTACGAAAAAGGGTCACCACTCCCTTATCGGCCAACATTATCTACCGTACAGCTCTACAACTGTGGAAACCTCTGCAGTTTCGCTTGTCTTCCGCCTCCCCTTTCGTACTACTCTCATCCTGTGGACCGCACTCAACACCATCCTTCAACCCTCCCACCCCTTTCGATTTTACCCACTTTACCGCTTTATCGCTTCGCTAGCCGATTTAAACAAATATTCAGATCGGAGTTTCTCTCTTATTGGACTAAGCCGCTCCGGAATGGAAGGTTATCTACGTTCCTTCTTTATTGACATCTGGAATATCGTCCCGAGTATCGAATTATAATACCTAGCGAGGGCTCGATTTTATCAATTTCCGATGCACATGAAAAATACACATCGAGAATGCATCTTTATCGACATCGAGCACATCGACATATAATGTAACGAAAGCGAACGATTCGAAATTAAATTTTATCAATTCCGATGCCGGCTGAAAAATGCATATGAAAAAAGTGCACTCCGGAAGTGCATTTCGAGAATGCATCTTAGCTTATTTTCACACACGCCGTTCTTGGCCCCTCGCGAATTTAATCCCCGAGCTTTTTCACGTACGGCATATCCGATTCCGAGTGCGCCACCACTATCGCGTTTCACGTTTCGATGCATTTTTTCTTCTCGAATGTCGAAAGTGCAGCGAGCTCGCGCCGGGATCGACGCCTCGTTTGCATTCCGCGGCCCCAATTTTAATCCTCTCCCACCATGCAACCCCAGCCGGCCCGTGTAAACAAATTCGGTATTACGCGCGACGCCCCGCCACGATAAAGTAGCGCCGCCGGACGGATAATTACGATTCGCGAAATTCACGCGCCGCAACGGCGATAATTCCTCGGGTTTTGTACGTTCTCGAATAAACCGCGATGACATTTTTCTTTCTCCGCTTCCTTTCTGCCCCTCCGCCCTCCGCGCGCTCGTCCATCCCTAATGCGTTCGCCGGGAACAATGCACGTTGAGGGCGAAAAAAAAAGAAGCAAATAATTAATTTCAACATTTTTCCAGGGGGGTGGGCATTTTTTCGTCAAATCCCAGGCGCGAGGACAGAATTTCATTTACGAATATACGCGCGTCGGGAGAGCCCGCTGATTTACGATTTTCTCTCCGCTATTATGGGGAACGAGAAAAAAACGCGGCGTCAAAAAATCGTGACGATTTTTAAATTCGTTACCGAGAGTATAAATTCTCTTTTTCGACGAACGAATCTCATTCGAATTCGGTCGATAATTATCTTCGAGTTCAAAGATAAATCCTCCAATTATGCGAGGCGCAAAGTGCCGAATTTTCCCAACTATCAAACTCTCGGTGTTTACTTTAGAGGGGGGGTCGCGACTCCACCGGCGAGACGCGATCCTATCTAGAAATAGAAATTCAAGGAGACTCCTGCGGGACGCTGGCGAGGGGGTGAAAAATAAATAAGAGTACCAGCCATGCAAAACTCTGGAAGGGTTGGGGGAGAGGGGGGCTTTAAATAGTACCATTTATCGTACCGGCAGCTGTGAGAAGGAACTGAAAGTGGAACCTTAAACGGTGCCATTTATCCTCACCCGCAGCTGGAATTCTTCGGTCTCTTCTTTAAACAATCTTACTGCGTTCCCATACGTTACCATTAAACGCATTTTTTCTCTCGAGCTACTCGAGCTTTTTCGATCGTTCCTATTTTTTCCTGCTTTCCGGTTTTCACGGATTCACCCCTCGATTTCTAGGTTCTGACGAAGATTTTCGGACTAAAAATAGCGCCAACACGAGTTCGTCATTATTTCTTACTTTTTTGTTCTAAGCTTAATAATTTATAAACAATTATAAATTATTCATCCAATTATTTCGTAGAGAATTTAATAAATTTAATTTCCATAAATCTCGAGACGTTTACTCGTCAAGTTCCCGTAGGAGGTCCTATTGACAAGTCGGGATCGATAAATCATCGCTAATTGAATCCACGCGCGTCATCAAAGCAAGCAACGCTGACGCACTCGAGTCCCCTCGGATGTTTTTCCGCGAAGTGATTTTGTTTCCATTTTTTTTCACCTTCTCTTGTCTCGAGGATTTTTTTCCCCGTTCGGCGAGCAAACTCCGTACCATCTGCGGAGATGATTTTCTTGCCTCCACCCCTTTGTGCTTGTCTTCGCAAACTGCGAAATGTTTGCCAAAGCCGCAACGCCGGCGAACCTGTCACTCGATGAGGGAGGATGGTTTTAGGGGTTGAATGAAAAAACTTGGGATCGTTATTATACAACGTAGTACGGCGTGTTATTTACACACTCGGATTCGGTCGATTACATCCGAGATGTAGCGAATTAACCTCTGAGATTCGATCGTAGGAGAGCTCGAAAGATCGAGTGAATTATTATGTAACGATCGTTCGAAATCGGAAGAACACTTCGCTGGTCGAGTGCCTACAGCGAGTAGTTGAGATTTTGATTGATCGAGTATCGACTACTCGACTGCTATTGATTTATCGTGGAATATATACTCATCGGATTTCAAAACTAGTTTAGCACTCCAGAGTAATTTCGAAAAATCTCCCTGATTTCGAACAATTCTCGTCGATCAATTTTTATTGACGTGTCCCGCGTGAATAATGATCTGTACTTGTAAGTTACTATAATAGCTTCTGACAGTTGGAATAGAGAATGACGGAATGAGAATTAACTTTTTTATCGGAATATATCAACTATTCGAATTCCTTTAATAAAAATATGAAAATATAATACGGTTGGGAACATTTTTTAGCGTAACTTAAAAATCGAAAAACTTTTAGATTCCCAACGACTACCTTTATCCGTCCGGAGAATAAGAGATTATTTTCGAACACCCTTTACGTACCACATTTCCGCGAATCGTGACTTTTCGCGAGAGAGCACCGTCCCATTCGTTCCATGGTTTTTCTCATCCAGCTAACGAGAAAATCGCACTCCCCATAGCCGCGGAAAACTCTTATCCGTCGATAATCTTTCATCCTGGTTATACTCCCGGGCGAGCTCGACCAGAGGGCGAACAACGGCTATTGGCTCGTCGTTAACGCTCGCCCCAGCCTTCCGCGAAATCCGTTCGGATGGTTTTTCGCTCCGCGGCAAATCGCGAAAAGTGCGGGACGATAAAAATAAAATCGCTCTTTCAAAATTGCAAATTTTATTGCTCGCTCGCGGACGATAACGCCCGGCTTGTAATGAGAATCCATAAATTTCGCGGAATCCTGTCAAACGTTCGCGACACTCGATACGAGAGAGACTTAATTATTTGGAACCGAGGAGGTATTTCCAGTAAGAAAATTGCGCTCGTACAACCGAGAAGCCATTTCGAGGAAAATGTACTCGCACATATTTTACTCCTCCACTTTCGATAAACCCGATCCGCATACGCGATAAGTAGACGGAGCTTTAACGAAATTCGAATCCTGATTGGTCAATTTTGTTGTGTATAGAGAGGGAGGGAGGTGGAGAGTCGAATTTTATGATTACGCGACGAATACGACTATCGATTATCGGCTCGAAGGTACAGGCATATCGTGTGTAAACGTTCACCATTGTCATAATAATCTTGCCGTTAGGCATTATCGTTTCGCTTGAAGCTATATTTCCATTTGAATATTCATGACTATACGTCACAGATATTATATAGATCCATATTGATGTACCGGGTGTTGCAAAAGTAACCAGATTCATTTTATAGCCACGAAATTCGATTAAAAACTAATTTCGATTCATATTTCTATAAATCATAAAAATCTCAATATTGATAACAATAATTGAATATAAATTTTTGCTGTATTTCTGATCGATAACGTAGCTGATCATTCCAAATGAAATTTTCACGGTACTCAGAAATATTGATAAAAAACTGTGATTGTACAATAATTTTTGTTTCATAATTTCGAAACACCGTGTATGTAAAACCGTGACGATGAGAGACGCGAGTTTCGGTATTAAACTCGCGTACGGACACACGTTCGGAGACTGCTCGTTATCAACGCGAGCTATGAAATTCCCCTCTGCTCCGCTCATTCGAGTGACCAAACTCACGGCAAATCATGAGCAATAAAAAGTCGCGAGAATATACACAAATGAAGAGGCCGTGCCACGAAAGAGTGGCCGGTAAGGTAGAAATGAAACTTGACACGCCTCTCGTCCTCTATTTTATATTCCGTATTTCCCGGTTCGTTATTTATGCAAAACGCCAGAATATACGATGAGAAAACTGTGTGCTTATGTAAATTTCGTCCGGTATATAAACGTTTACCTATGTTCCGACGAAAGGGGGAGGCCTCTCCTTAATCTTTCTCGTCGAACGACGTTACGCGATTCGTTCGACTTGTAAAAAAAATAATAAACCCGTAGATAAACAATTTGAGATTGTTTCGAATTTTTAACATCGGCGGTTTCTTTTCATCTTTGTTAAATAAAGAAAGAGGTAGCGAAATGTTTAATTGATTAGGCGAGAATTCTGAGAATTGTATTAGTGCAGCCTGAGGACTAATGAAAGTTCGAGGTCAAGGTCAAACCCCTGTACTGGGAAAGTTGTGTTAGAATCACTTGAGTGTATCTCTCGTAAAATCAAAGAGAGATGCAAATTCATCTCACGCGTGAGAATAAATGTACAAAAAAACGAAACACACGCCAAGGAAGGCGATAATTTGAATACGAAAATAAATTGTTTTTTTTATCAGCCCGGTAGGGAAGAAACTATTCAAAAGCGCGAATAGAGCAACTCGCAGGTTATACATCATCCCAACTAGGCAGAACAATACCAGCCACGAAATTGGCTAACAAGCTCCAACCCACCTGGGTGATTTATCACGGTAATTAGGCCATCGACGTCTCCCATTTGTTTTTTCTCTCAATCCTGAAGACACGAGCGAATGAATTTTTTCCCCCGCATGGTATAGTTTTTGCAGCGAGCCGAGTAGGGGGTGGGGCTTGTAGTACTTAACGAATTAGAGTCGATGGGTTTCAGTGGCTGGTCCTAGGCCGTTTTGCCTCACGGTTCATTCGCTGCGGGATTCGCTTCTTGCTCCCGAGCAAACTATATCGCTCACGTACGACGAATATAGCATGCGAATGGAGGAGAGAGAGAGAGAATGAAAGACAGACAGAGAGAGAATAAGGGGGAGGAGAGAAAACAAGTGGGGGTGGTTGGTTCTTACAGGCGAGTGTCCTCGGTTCTAACTCATAATTAGCGCGATCTAACGAGGAACGTTTTGCCGAGTGCCCTCTCTAGACTCGCTCCTTCTCTATCTCCCGTGGGTTGCTATTTTTTTCATTTGCTGCCACTCGAAACTTCTGCAGCGCAGAGCCGCCCCTCGCTACCCCTCTCTCGTTCGTCACCTAATGAAGATCTCGGTCGCGTGCTCGACCGTCCGTATTAATCCCTCTTTGTTTTATCCGTTAAAAAGCCAGTTTCGATCATTCACGGTTTCTCCGGAAGTTCACTCACGGTCGCGAGCTCTAAATTCCGTGATTCCATTTACAGTCATATTTTTTATTATAAATGAATATTATTTAAATCATTTTTCATTATTTCGTTATTTTATAAGAGAAATTGAGAACACAAAAATATCGCTTTCTGCGCTATTCGCGATGTGTCCATGGGTCGATTATCCAAAAGATTTTCTCTCCTCCGTCACTTCCAGGCCGTTTTAACGAAACATGCGCATAGCCGAGCCACGCAGACCGGAAACGCGCTCAAAATTTAATTCATTCCCGCGTACATAATTTCCGGCTATGTACAACCCACGGGCTCCGGGTACAAGAAAACGGATGTTTCCGACGTTAGCGAGAGAGCCGAGCGAGACCTACGCCGGGTTTCGGTCTCACCTCCACCCCTTTTTTCCATTCTCTGGATTTTCGGATTAAAAGTTTGCGCTCGGGGGATGAAGCCTTCTCGCTCGTCGGTGGGTTAAGGAAAAAAGAAAGAAACTTCCCGAGGAAAAACCGAGCAAAATGGCAGAAGGTGACGGGAAAAAAAGAGGGAGTGGGAAAAATCGCGTTACAGCCTCGCAGTGTAGCCTGATGACGTTTCGGGTCGCGTGTAGGCTATATACAGAACCTTGGTCCCTGATTTATCGCATTTGCAGCCGGCACTGACACCGGCCCCTGGCAAAACCGGCCCGTTCTATCCCTACGGCGAGCGAATTTTATTTACTTTCGACGAATCGATCGTCTGGCTTCTCGCTGTACCGTGAGAGGGGGCGGAAAGTAGTGGAGGGTGGTTTGTCCCGACGCCAACGACTCCGGCTAGCCAGATTGAGAATACCCGGGTTACCTCCGAGAGCAAGGGAGTGGGAAGGGTACGGCGCAAAGATGGAAATAGTGAGCTATATATATACTGGGTGCCCAAGAAGTAAACTCCATACATCACCGAGGAAGAAAGTTCGAATTGAATGAATCTTTCGTAACAAAAGAAACCACTCAGCTAGACAAGTGAACATCAAATTTGCAACGAATTTATTTCGTCTAGGTTCTGAGGTGGAGCGGTATTATCGTTGAAATAGAATAAAATGGAATCTCGAATCGAACATTCGATCGGATTGTTAAGAATCTGTATTTTGTTTTATTTGATTGTCGGGTTATTCGAGTTTTTTGTCGCGATTTTCACAAATGCAGTATAAATATCGACTTTGAAACAGTTTTTTTATAAACAAAACACAGCATGGTCAAAAACCTGATCAAATTTCTCGACTCGATTTTTTGACCTCCCGAGTGTAAATATTTACTCTTACCTTTTCGGAGTGTAGTCTCACTCCAACCAGTGATCGGCTGAACTCCACTCATTTAAACCGACACACACACTCAACACTTTACTACATTTACTTAATACCGAAAAATTCGCGAAACGAAATCGCATAGTACGACGCGACCGACAAGTTCAGACAAGTTAAAACAGTAATGGCCGCTCCAGCGTCGTGCGAAGGCGGGTACCGAAACTAGAATCTACCTAGACTAGTATTGTTATTAAGTAGATGAAAATTAATATAAAGCTCGCATTGGCGGCTAGTACCAACTTTCGCCACCAGTGGCGCTGATGATGCTAGCAGTAACGACTGCGCAGATTCCAGTCTTTGCTACGCGACTGCGCGTGACGTAGGAACGGCCATTATTGTTTTGAAACACCGGTCGTGTCGTACGAACTCTTTTCGCGAGTATTAATGTAAAGTGCAGTATTTACTAGTGTTTATTAGTGTGTATTCTGCCCTGATTGGAGCGAGACTTGTGACAAAGTGATTATTTTAGTTTTATATTTACGAAATCTCGTTTGGTATCTTTAATTATTGATTATTGAACTCGGTGCTTAGAAAGAACGCTGTTAATTCATGCAATTGGAGATAAGGGTAAGTCTATATCAAATACTGTAATATTTGCCTTGAATAACGAACATGGAGAATCTGAAATTGAGGATCTTATTACTCGAATATTTACACACTCATCGATGCTTTCTGATAGAAATTTTTCAAGCTCAAAATTAGCTATGCATGTAATAAAATAGCAGCGTAAATTTCCCCATCTTGGATTTATTCATACGAGACGCATTCAATCTAAAACTTGGGAAATTAATCGTAATTACACAAGTAATATAATATTTCGCGATAATGTTTAATATGCGCGAGTCGCGTTTCAGCTCGGACGCGTTCATTACCAAAATGATTTGCTGCCTTTATTCCCGTTTTCGAGTCTATTAATCAACCTACACCGTCGCTAATTTCGAAATTGCATTTTATCGGCAACGTCGCAATTCGCGATCTCTCATGCTCTCACAGTTCCGATCATCATTGGGGTTTCGTTCCACTATCTCCCGCTCGCTTCGATTTATTAAGTACCTGTGTTTCGCCCCGCTAAGTAATTGAATTTCAATTCCGAATTACCAAAGCTAGTATGACTCGCGAGTGCGTCAGACAGTGAGAGAGAGAGCGAGGGCTGTGCTGTAAGTTCGAGAGACACGGAGATAACGAAAATACTGGATCCCAATCGGTCTAGTGCTCGACGTGTTCGCTTAGACGTCGTCGTTCCGATTATACCGAAAAGTCGCTCGAGACTCTCGCGATTTTAGTTCAGTCCTCGACCTTTATCTCTCTCGCTCTTATCGGTGCACGGGCAGATCGAAGGAGCGATATTAAGCCCCCGTGGGAAGCGAAACGGAATATATTTTGCGTTTAATAAAACCCATTTGATATTCTTTTATTATCAAAAGAGAGATGAAAAGAGTTCCGACAAAAGAATTTACACGACCCTTTTGTCCCGGCCACTTTATCATCTCACCGGCGCTCATTTGACCTCCGACCCCCACTCGGTATCGAAAATTACGAAATTCATTTATGGATAATTCGAGCGTGCCGATAGAAATTTTCGCCTTCTCTGTTTAATCGGGTTCGCTTTTACAGCGAGGCTCTAATGTTCAGAAGAATGTTATTAAATTAATCCAGTTCGTTTAATTTCACCAAAGAATACCGGAGAAAAAAAATTTAATATCATTGTCGATTGTTTTTACGTGAAATATCATACAAAATATGAAATTTTAAATGAATACAAAAATTCTGTAATAAAAATATCACGTTGGGTAGTCAAGAAATAGGATTCGTTTCACCGAAAATTGACAAACACCAAAAATTGGAGTTATTTTCCCGGTTCGACACGAACGTATCGAAACGGCGATAAAATTATAATAAACAAACACCCTTTAAATTCCACAAATTTCCAGCCCGACGTGGAATCAAAATTTCAGCCAATAACGAATTGGATTCCCAATTCCTGGGCGAGGCCGATTCCACGAGAAAAACAGAGCGAAACAGTGGGTGGGGGTGAGGTAGGAGAGAAAATTGGCCTGTAAATTTAATTTACCCACCGCGAAATATACCGCCTCGGACCGGCCGTGAAGAGTGAGAGAGAAGGTGAGGGAGGGAGATGGAGTGAGAGAGGTGAAACACGGAGCGTCTTTCTCTCGAGCCGATAACGCCCATAGACACGTAGAGGAAGACCTCTCACGCGAGAAACCGACGATACACTCGCTCGATAGGTGGAAAGAGAGCGAGGGGAGGGATGCGGAGGGGTGGAAACGACCCCGCGTATATGTGTCGACGGCACGACGCGTCGATAAAACGGGCCGACCACGAAAATTGGGTTATCTCGTTTATCCGCACGTATACGCGCCCTCCTGCGCCTCCGTCTACGCGGTGTCTGTTTGGGAGCTTCGAGATATTTCGAGAAATCAACGCCGATGAAAAAATACGCTCTTTCGGTGACGCCGGCCTCGATTTACGACCCCCCACGGCCGATTCTTGATCGAGTTTATTCATTTTCCCCGCCTCGATTTTTATTCGACAGTCGAATCGCCAAGCGGATCAGCGCGGTTGGTAGTTTTCTGACGAGAAAATTTCTTAGTTGAAAATTATACCTGTCAATTTGCGGTTTCAAAGTTGTCGATATTTTTCTGAATTCGGAATCTAATCGCAATCTCCGTTACGCGGAAGTCTCGAGGTCGAAAAGTGTTTCGACAGAAGTTCCGAAATCTTTAAGGGAAATTTCCGAAGCGAGAAATTTTCACTCAGGAATAAACACTTCAATTTCAGTATACACGAGAATACAGCCAGCGAGGCGTAAATTCGTCCTTCCACGAGAAAACACTGACCGATAAAACCAGAGAATATCTGGTATGAATTCGATTGGCCTCGTTGAATACTTTTTCTCGACGCAGGTGGATATACCCGCAGAGAATAGAGCGAGTGCGAAAAGGGAGAAAGAGGGAGAGAGAGAGAGAGAGAGAGAGTGTGTTAGAGCGAACGCGAGAAAATAATTAAAATGCGAGAGAAGCGTTAACCACTCTCTTTTTTCTCCCCTCCGACACTCTCGACGCTTTTATTTCACCCGATGGGTCCTCTTAACGCGTCTTCGGCATACGTGCTGATATTAAAGCGCTATTTAGCTCCCACACCCAGAATAGGAGCGAGTTAAAATTCCGCCGACGAATTTCATCTCGCGGGATATATCCGCGCTCGCGGACTCTAAAAAGCACGGAAAGTGAGATAGAGAGGGAGCCCCATACCCAAACCCCCTCCTACCCCCCGCGTTATCCAAAGTTATACCGAGCGAGTTTCCACGCGCCCATTAAGTCGAATTAACTCGGCTCGATGCGCCCTACCGTTCCCAAGATTTCGATCGTCCGAACTCGAACATATAGCTACTGGGTGTCTCGGTTTAAGCGTATCCGATATTAGAGGATCGTTTTCGGGATTAATCAGTGTTATGGTTTTTCCACCTTGGGGGTTAAACGAGATTTTGTTCGTTAATTAAACCGCGAGATTCGAGAGCAGTCGAGTACTCGCACTTGGAAATTGAACTTCGGAGTTGACGAAAAGCTTACTTTAACGCCGAGTTAGACCATTTTCGAGACAATATACGGAATTTATCGATCGAGACCGAACACCCTGTATAGCGAGACTGCTCCGTGGATTCCTAGATAAGATCTGGTCTAGTTCTCTCTCTCTCTCTCTCTCTCTCTCTCGCTCTTCACTTACCGCGATCTAGCGTGTATCATACTGTCGTTACTCTCTAATTTAATTAACCCTTAAACGCGAGTGAGCAAAAGTACCGACAGGATGGAGCTAGAACTTTGTTACGACTCCCTGCGACGTGACGAACCTCCTAATTTATGCGCGACTTCCAGAGCTATATATATGTGCTGATTCTCGTAGGTTCTTGGCAATCTCGAAAGGGTCGATACGCGATTGAAACCAACTCGATTCTTCGCTGCTACGTATCCAGCATCGCTTTCGGAAAAAGATTCCCAGTTTGATCTCAAACTCATCCAATTCCAAACACTGTTTGTCACTCGCGATGAAATTCTGCTAAAATTCGTGGAAGGTTAAACTAAATGTGTAGACGTTGGGAAAAGAGGGAGAGAGCCTTACTCAAGATCTCCACAAGAGTCAAAGTTTCGGCGTCGCGAGTGGGAGGCCAATTCTAATCGAAACTTGGCGGCAGCACTCTACTCCCAAAGACGCGGACCGAGAACGGTATGCACGGTGCGAGCTCTATCCGCACGCAATAAAGCCAATTTATACAGGAATTTCGATGAAACACGTTGCGCGCGGCCGGATAACCGTGGCGTGGATGGAGGAACATCTGTACCCGTTGCTCCACGTTTATCAAATCGAGAGACCGAGAGAGAGTGAGAGAGAGAGAGAGAGGAGAGAGAAAATTAATATCGGTGAACATCGAAAATGGGTCACAACGATTCTTGGATAACTGGGTCGTGAAGTATTTTTCTATCCGAAATTAAACTCTTCGTTCTATTTGTAACGAAGAGTATAGGATACTATCAGGTGGTATTAGATTTGACATCGTAGCCTAATTCCGGATGAATTACCCGTTATGAACATTAAGTACTTTCGGATGGCACCGGGGTAGTCAAAACCCGGGTGCGGAATTATAACGAGCCAAGATCTAGAGGAGCACACATCAGAATTCGCGAGAAACTACTTCTTATTTCCCAAGTCGAGGCAAAGAGACCACGTCTTCGAATTTCCTCGCATGAATTCACGTGCGCGAGTGGAGCGAGTTGGTGCCTTTTTGCGCCGCCGCAAGCGTCGCATTATGAATTCCAATGACGTTTCGTAAATTAAGCTCAGCCACGAGAGCACGCATTCGATCGCGTCTCGCGATAAGCTTCACCCCCCGACGGGACGTACGCGACTAATTAAGAGGAAAACGTGCGCTCGTCGAAACGAGCGAGTGAAAAAAATGTGCACGGAAAACCACTGAGGAAAATCAGGAAGAGGATCTCGTTTGATAATTCACAAAGATCGGGAATCCCTCTTACTGTCCTGATTATCGATTGATCTTTGCTTCGTTAATATCTTTAAAAACACTAATGAATTTCATTGTAAATTGTTATCAATTAATTTTGGTTCAACGAATACTAATATTTGGACTCGTCACTCCCTGACATTTTGCCAGACTCTTCGAAACATCGGTAAATCGCTGCATTCGAAAGCTCCTATACAAATTCTCATTCCCGAGTTTACCCGAACGTTCTCGCGAATCGACAAATTTGTCGGCTGAGTACAACGGCATCGACTCGGTAGTGCGTGAGCCGCGCGACAAGTGTCGCGTAATACTTATCGATTTCCCGACGCGGAACTCTAGCTCGGGCAGCACACGAGGGAAAAAGAAAACTCTGGATGCGTATTATACGCGAGGCTTTTTTTTCTCTCGGTTTCGTTATCGCGAAAGTCCGCGCACTTGGCCGACGCTTTGCCGATAAGGATCGCCGCGAGAAGCGAGGCCGGAAAAAAAGTGGGCGGTCGAGTATCGCGTTAAAGCGAGGTCGGGGAAAATTCGATACGAGAAAAAACATCGAGAGCGAAGTTGGTATAATTCATCTCGCGAGATGATTCATTCCCGTTTCGAGAGGCTCTTATCACTTGCACTCCACCCGCGGGAATAGTCCTCGATCGACGGTGAAACATCCTTCAGGGGTGGGTTTATCATCGTCAGACCGAAACTCGCGAATTCGATAAAACTCGAAGGGATATCGCGAAAACACCGATCTAGTTTCGTGCGAGTAACGCAATAAACTAACGGTGAACTCGAGGGTAACGTTAACTATCCGTCCGTAGTTGGTTAACGTTTTTTTAGTCCGAAACTCGCTTAACGATTTCGCAATCCCAATCGGAGAGCGAAGGGTTAAGATTGGCCGAGATAAGCGCAGAAACAAAGTGGTGGTTTAACTTTAACGTTCGAACGTTTTTTCGTCCGGAGCTGGCTTAACGTTATCAAAATTTCGATCCTGAGAGGACAGAGATTCGCTGAGATAACGAGACACATAAAACCAAAGTTCGTCCACAGTTGGCTTAACGCTCAAACGGTTCTTCGCGAGAGACTACTTTAATCTCAAATTTATAATCGGATCGTCAAATACAGACACACAAGGCGTTCATCGGCACTGTCAAGTCGCTCTTAATCGACGAACACTTTCGACTCGTAAAAAAACAGAAACTGGACGTACCTGATGGTTCGTCCGGAGCTGCCAGCTTGTAAATCCCCGTCGCGTGGCCGCGACGCTCCCGATCTCACACTCGGCATGTTTAACACTATCACTGAACAGAATTTCTAGAAACCTTGACAGGCTCGCTAAATCGGCATATTATCCCAGGCCGATTGTTCCACACAGTGTCGCACAGACGAGCGAAGAACCCAGGCACGGGCTGGGTTGAGGAACTCGCCAAAAACAACAACAAACAACAACAAAAAAAAAATAAAAGAAGAAGAAAAAAAAACTCGCACTCGCACGCAATTACGAGGGTGCAAAACCCTCGCGGGAACCTGCGCACGTGTCGTCGGGCACAGAACGCGGAGTGGCACACACAGTGGCCGTTGTATACTCTCTGTTAGATATTCACTGGCATCAACTATAACATCCGTCCAAACTCAGAGTCGAGAATTCCTTGGTCAGCCGGTCGCGCGACAGACTAGCCGGCCTATCATCGTCGTCAGGAGTCGACGGTATCCTGGCCGACGAGCCTCGTTTCGATAACGCACCGCATCGCGAGTATCAACACTACACTGTCGACGCACCGAGATTCGCGCGAGGTGAGAGTCACCGGGTCGTGATAATCCAAACGAAAAAGGCGAACGAAAGATAAAAACTAGCGGCTGGTGAGGAGCTCAGAATTCGAGCCGCGTAAGGGCGAAAATTTTTCTCCTCTGGCGGCGACCCTCGCGGAGGGTCTAGGGGTGGCTCTCCGGTGACTCCTGGAGGGACGAGAGTACGCTCAAGTCGAATACTTCGTCGCGGACGATCCGTGCACCGGAACAGTCGGTACCGAACTACTGGCGCTTCTACGCTCGCTCGTACGCATCCCCACCATCGGGTTACTCGGCATCCACCACTCCGACTCGCCTCCCCTACAGCCGGTGCCGTCCTAAGGTTACGCGGCACACGCTCTCCTCTCTCTTTCCCTCTCTCTCACTCCCTTTCTCTTTCTCTCTCCCACGCCACGGTGGAAGCGCCGGCGGACCCCGGCTCGAGCGACACACGCGAACGGTCGAGTTGGTGGGGGCTACGGTCGCGTGGCTCTCGGACGACCTGGTGGGGGTCCGCGAGCTCGATGCGAGGGAGGGGAAGGGGGGGGCCGACGACCTCGCCGGGGCAACGACGCATGCGCTCCTACACCAGCCACCTCTCTCTCGTACTCCCAATCTCTCTCTCTCTCTCTCTCTCTCTCGTACTCTCAATCTCTCTCTCTCTCCTCTCTCTCTCTCTCTTTCTCTCACCAGCTCGTTCTTGTTTCGGTCTACCTGAAGCTTCTTTTTCCCCTCGAGCTACACACACACGTACCGGGATGATTCTAACGACAGATTAGGCCGACCGACGACGACGACGTCGACAGGGACGCGCTCGTCTGCCCCGGTCTATCTCGCCGAACGTTTCAATTTAACCGCCGAGTGCGATGCACTCTTCGTGCGTAAGGAGGGATACGAGGGGCGCATCGTTCCGCAGGTTCGACGTATCGGCTTTCGCGCGCATGCGTCGCAAGTCGCATTAGGATTTTAACGAGTCGAGGAATTGTCCGATGGAACGAACTCGGGCATTAGTGGAGACATTTTTCTAAGAGTTTGGATATTAGAATCGATACCCCAATAGGGAAACAAAATATAGTCCATCTGTTCTCTACTTTTCCATAAATAAAATGTTTTTAAGAATTTACGATTGTAAAAATGTAGCAAATCTTATACTTCAATGAAAAACTGAAGCATAGAAACGATAGAAAACGAGAACGTTGGGATACCTGACCACCGTATGGGTCATTTTTTCTTCTCGATAAAAAGGTACCTAATAGTATCAAAAAGTATAGTACCTGTGGATAATAAGTCCTAGCGGGTAATAAGGCCTAGAAGCCAGAAATAGTATTAAAAATAACATGTAGCATACGAAAACATCAGTATACGTTCGACGATCATAAACAAATATGTTTGTGTTTCGGGAGCGGTCAGGCTGCGTTCTGTGCTTCACAATGTGTATCGGAGTGTTCACGACAACTCGGGCGATCAAAATTATAACCTCACGCAATAGTAAAATGCAAGTAACTTTAATAATTTTCACTAATAATTGAATATTTTCGAATATTATTTATCTTCGATTCTTTCTCTTCACGCTAGTCATGTTTTTTTTACATTTAATTCACATCATATATTATTTATAAATCGAAAAGAAATAATTGTCTCTGCGGGTAATAAGGCCTATCGAAACTTACTATAGGCTTTATTATGCGCCATGTAAAAATAAAGAAAAATAAAAACAAAAAAATAATTAAAACTAGACGAAGGGATAAATGCAACATGGTGCAGAGAAGATGTGAGATCGATAGCATGAGGTTATGTGCAAATGGCATCATGCAGAATGTGTTGGTTTGTCATTAGACGATTCAAGTGCATTTGAATGCCCAGATGGGTGTTAAACATGTTATATAATCTTAATAAATAATTATTATTTGTTTTTCAATTCAAATTTTCAATAATTTTTGTGTTTATTTGAGATTTTAGCTATAGGCCTTATTACCCAACCGTAGTATAATAAGGCCTATGAGTAGTGTTTTATAAAATGATTTATTTACAGGTTTGTATGAATAATATTAAAAAATGAATGTTCTCAACTCATTCTGAGATAACTATACAAACAATTTATATTGATAAATAGTAAATATTTATCTTATTTTTCTTTTTATCTTAAAATCCGCTTAGCTAGACCTTATTACCCGCAGGTACTATACTAAGTATAGTAGTTAATGAGTACGGATATTTTCGATGGTGTATGTTAAAATATCTCACATAGTATTCATATTTCTCTGTTCACAGTTCTGTAACTCTGGTAGTAATTATACCTTCTCGTCATGTTCTGATTTTTTAACCGGTGAACCGACGAAAGTGTTTTTCAAATAATCGGAGATCAAATAGACTGAAAGAAATTTTCTTGCGAAGATAGCGGAGTAGCCTTGTATGCTAAATAATTTGTCTCGCCGAGAATGTCTCGGGCACGATGGAGCATTTATGCGACGCGAAATTGTTGCGACTCGTACGTAACGCCCGATAAACGAATACAAATAGCCGGGACTTATCCGTCGTGCGTTTAAAGCGCTCGTACGTGAGCCCTCGCAAACTCTCTCTCTCTCTCTCTCTCTCTCTCTCTCTCTCTCTCTCTCTCTCTACTTCCTTCTCTCGCTCTCACATCCTAGACGTGTACTCTCGAAATTACGAAGCCGCGAAGTAGCTTTTCGGGCAAAGACACGTCCGTTTTGCTACGATTTTCGGTGTAATATACCCCGCGCTTACCGAGTTTAAACCAACCCTCGCGTGCACGCGATTCCTGCCTCTCGTGTACATTTATCTCTCACTCAACCCCCTCTTCCTCCTCGCGCGCTTCGTACCCCCGCGTCAATATTTGCGATACCAATTACTCGCGTATGACCGAGCCCTCGGACGGGCTTGAATTCGAGAGAGCAGTTTAGATACCTAAGAATCAACCACGGGGTAAAAAATTAATTTCTCAGCAATAATAGGCAAATACGATCTTTTGAAAAAATTTTTGGGAAAATTTGCGGAAAACGGAATTACGAACTTTTGCAAGTTCCGGAATCGTATTTCCAAACTAACATTTTCCCCAAATAAATGACCGAGTGATATTACGAGACTCGAAAAAATTATCCTCGTTTCAACGCGGGGTTGAATTTTTTATCGAGGAAAAAAATATCGGAAAAATTTCAAGCGATAGGTAAAAGCAATTTTCCAACGGAAATAAACTATTCTCATTAATTAGAGAGCGCAATTAAAAAACGAAAATCCACACCTCTCGTCCCGAACGTCCAGCGATATTATACTCGGCTGGATTTCGCGAGAAAATTCTTCGACCCTTTGTCGAGTGATCGTTATTTAAACGGCCTCTCGATTAACATTAATGCATTCGATTACACGTCCGCGTTCTGCCAATCGCGAGTTCCGTCAACAGGGTTAATTGTACTCGCTGGACGATTCGATTCTCGTGGAAAAATTGTTTTCACAAGAGAGGGAGAGAGAGAGGATGGGTAGTATTATTTACGGTGATCTCGTGTTTGGATTGGCGCAAAAGTGAAAAGAAGAGAGAGAGAGAAAGAGAGGGGGTGGGGGTAGATGAAGCCGAGAATTCCACGCCAGATGGACGAATAAATGAAACATAATGAAGGTGCTCGGATGAATTGAAAATTGTTTCCACGAAGGTCCGTGTGGTAGGATTTATTCCTGTGTTAAATACCTCTCTCTCGTTCCCTCTTGCGATAACGAAGAACACGTTAACGTATCGCTGTGTGCGCTCACCGCTGGGATTAAGAAAGAGACAGGGACGAAGAGAGATGAAAAGATGGAGGCAAACAAGAAGAAAGAGAGAGAGAGAGAGAGAGAGAGAGAGAGAGAGAGAGAGAGAGAGACGAATAACGGGGAGAGAATCGCAACTCGGAGAATTACGGCAAGCTCTAATCCCCTATCCGGATCTAATGAATTCCTTAATTCGTAAGTCGAGCGCTCAGTCGAAACCGCAGAAATGCGTCTAGGCGCTCGATTATTCCTTGCCCCCCTCTCTCCAAGCTCGTTCCACTTGTTACTGTCGAGCGCGTAGGTGCATCGCGTGGTACTAATAATCGTGCTGCCTCATCCACGTCCCGAGCGCGCGCATCGGAATTGAGGCACGACTCTCGGCTGCTCGTGAACACGGAGCGATCATCGCGTTATCGGCGCTGTGGGAGTGGCCCGCTTCGGGGATAACTCGCGGTTTGCCAGCCTCGTGCTTATACCAGGTGTACCTTTTCGCCCCGAACTGATTTCAGGAGCTGGGAAGGGGTCTCGAAGAATTCGGGAAGAAAACTGGGTCAAGGCCGAATCGATATGTAATATAGGTCGACGCGAGAATCGAATTTAGACCCAATTCGATTACTTCCGGTCGCCCGAAACCTGATTAGCTCCACTCCGGCTCGTTCTCTGACCTTCCGAGGGCAACCGAATCGATCCCAGAGAGCGAATTGCAAATTTCCTCACACCCTTTCATACTCTATCCCGAATTTAAGAGAACTCGTTGAAATATTATAACGAAATTTCACGGGATTTGCGGAATTTCGGCCCGAACCGACGAAGCGAAACGCTCTCTCCGCGAAAGTACGGATTTCGGTGTCGCGGGAGAAAGAAAGAGAGAGAGGGTGCAAAACGTGCGAGACTCGCGCGAGGAGCCTACACTCGGACTACGTGTGTGTATGTAAAACGACCAGGCGACGATGTCGAGGAGAAACGAGAGAGCGCCCGGTTGGTGAGTATGACGTAGAGCCGTGGAATTTCACCCTCTCCCTCCTCCCCCTCGCGCCAGAACACCCGAGCCCTCACGAAAAAGAGGAGCGAGGGGTTACCGAGTCGTTCGCTAATCCTCAGACACGGGATTACGAGGGACCCGAAACTTAATTGATTTTCTAATGTGCCGTATTAATAGATTAATCTCGGACTGAGTTCGTTGTCTCCTCTCTCTCTCTCTCTCGTTTCTCCTCTTTCCTCGCCGCTCGAGCGTCACTTCCGTGATCATAGAACTTAACGAGGTTTGTCGGAGGAAACGACGCTTCAACCAAAATCCTTCCTTTATAAAACCGAAAAATCAGTTTGTTTTTTTATTACGAGAAATGAAGTTAAACGAATCGAGTCGGTACTAACCGAAGCTCAATCTGTACTAATTCTCGAAAAATCTGATAAATAGGGGCGAGTAGAGGAATGAAATTAAATTTGTCGAGAAGTTTGGAATTCCTGGCCAATTTTCAACATTCCGAATTACATTTCCGATCATGTCTATGAAGTTAGCCTAGCAATTTTATATATCTAAAAATATTAAAATTGTGCTGAATTGTGCTCGTAGTGTGCTCAATTGTGCCGTAAAAAAAATTTCTAATTTGTTCATTTAAGCCGAATATTTAAAAAAATAAATTTGAAGTCGAAGTTAGCCTAGCAATTTCATATTTTCCAAAATTTTTTTTATGCATCAGATTGTTCTCGATTTGTGCTCAATTGTGCCGTAAAGAAAATTTAAAATATTTATAAATTTCAAAAAATATGAACAAAAAATCAATTTTTCAATTGAGACTTAGCCTAGCAATTTTATCTGTTTAAAAATAATTTTCACTAGTTAAATTTTGCACGATTAGTGTTCAATTGTGCCTCAAAGGAAATATGAAAATTTTTAAAAATATAGAAATTACATACATATTTCATATCCAAGGAAATTCATGTGATTAAAAAAGTTTACCCAGTTTTTTCGGCAAACAGGTTATAAAATTTATTACAAATCTATAGCAAATATTATAGACTAAATAGATGAAAATATTTATACAATAGTGCGTCTAACTTCAGAGACAGGACCCACTACACCGTTGGTATATACATATGTATATTTCTATGTAATATTTTTATAATATTTCCATTTATTTAGTCTATAATATTTGCTATAGATTTTTAATAAATTTTATAACCTGTTTGCCGAAAAAACTGGGTAAACTTTTTTAATCACATGAATTTCCTTGGATATGAAATATGTATGTAATTTCTATATTTTTAAAAATTTTCATATTTCCTTTGAGGCACAATTGAACACTAATCGTGCAAAATTTAACTAGTGAAAATTATTTTTAAACAGATAAAATTGCTAGGCTAAGTCTCAATTGAAAAATTGATTTTTTGTTCATATTTTTTGAAATTTATAAATATTTTAAATTTTCTGTACGGCACAATTGAGCACAAATCGAGAACAATCTGATGCATAAAAAAATTTTGGAAAATATGAAATTGCTAGGCTAACTTCGACTTCAAATTTATTTTTTTAAATATTCGGCTTATATGAACAAATTAGAACTTTTTTTTACGGCACAATTGAGCACACTACGAGCACAATTCAGCACAATTTTAATATTTCTAGATATTTAAAATTGCTAGGCTAACTTCATAGACATTTTCCGATCCTGTTTTGGAAAACACATTTGACCTACGACCTGCGACGTTAAATCCTCCTCCTCTCACCCCTCGGAAACATCCCCCACACTTGAACTCTGTTATTATCGCAACGAACTCTTAATCTCCCGCAAATCGAGAAAAAAAATTCATCCACTCTTCGAAACGTTCTCCTCGCAAAAGTATTTCATAACTGTTACTAATTAAATTAGGTGGCGGGAGGATCGAAAGCCATAGCGAGGTAATTAGCGTAGAAAAATTTCATTCCTAAGAGCATACGCTTCAGCGACAAAGATTTATAGCGGCGAAAGTTTATTTTCGTTTACTCCCCCTCCCCCTCCACCTTGCCAACTTTTTCTCTCTCACTCGCTCAGGTTTTCCTTTTTACGCGAAAAGAGCAGAGCCTCAGGGTGGCGTAATTAACCGCCGCGAACGATTTCATTTGCTAATTGCGCGATTCAGCTTCTATTACGAATCTCTCTCGCGTGCGTGCGTAGGGGGATGCGAAGGACAAACACCGGTAACGAGATCGTGCTCTCGTAACAGATATAGGTATATAGATTATGTATATAGATGATACATAGGGTGTCTCGGAATTACCCTATGGCCTTGAAGTGGTAAATTATTAATGAAATTTCAGGACGAAACATTCTTAGCCACTACGAGATTCGATGGCTCGTTTCTGAGTTATTTCGCCTTCTCGTTAGCCAATCAAATGTTATTTCAAGCAAGGAAGGCGTGACAAGTTCAATATTAAATAGTTACACTGAATTAATTAATTATAACGAACTCCCATTTTTACGTCGGAATTAAAAAAATACAAATTCTCCCTTTGATCTATTTGAACAAGCTGTATCCGTATGAAACTAAATCGTCCCTGATTGGTCGTTAAAAACTGCGATCGAACCGTGCACCTCGCAAAAGAACGAAAAGAGCATATCCGCTAGAAATTTCACTGTTCAACTTCTGATCGGTAATCCCGGGGCCATCCCGGGACACCCCGTATACGTTCTCGATTCGTGGAAAGAGAGTTATCGAATATTCGCGGCGGCTACGCGAATCGAGTAAAAATCGTTGACGAGCTGCCGCAATCAGCGGCGGTGCCGGCGCCGGTGGCGAGAGTTGGGGGTGGGTGGAAGGGGGCGGGGGTGACTATTTCACGCGTGAACCGAGTCTCAACTTCCCTCTCGCTCGCTCTCACGTGCCCGATGAGCCGCGCTGAGGCCAAAGAGTAATTACCCGGAAGTAACGCGTTAGGGAGCGTCACGCCCACGCGCTCACCGCGGTTATATAGTCGCGAGCGGCGCATACAGGCCCACACCCCCGTACACACATAGGGCGCACCGGCGACGTTTTTTAATTTCGCGTAATGTCACCCGTTACGTTTCGCTATTACAACTCTCCCTCCTTCGCCTCGAGGATAATGTAATTCTTTTCTATTACTTTTAGTATTTACGACGCTCTAATCCAAGTAATAACAAATCTTATTTTTCTAGTAATTTTTCGTTTTTTATATTTTTTTCTTTTAATATCGAACCTGCAATTTATATTTTCTCGCTATCGTCGCAGGCGAGTTTGTTGTCGACGCAATGGATTGATCCGAATAACGAAAAGTTTTACTTTGCTAGTCATTTTTGTAAAATTATTCCGTTTTTGCGTGGGATATAGAATTTTTATTGCGTTATCGTATATGCAGCGGTTTGGTTGCTTATTGTCTTTATTTTTCATTGTTAATACAAGATATTAATAAAATAACAACAGATTCAATTTCATCATCGTTTTTTATTTAATTATTCTCTCTTTTGGTATTAAATTTAAAGGTATAAAATTTCTATCACCTTATTGCACGCTGCAGTTTGACTGCTCTTTATTTTTATTTTACATCGCTCACGTCATCGGTGTATTTGTTGTTAGATTAATTTGCGCGAATACGGTGATGAAGAATTTTATGAAAATAAAAGAGCAGCAAATTTCAGTCGCAAATAACGAAAACTTCGTTTGGTAACCGCCGTGTTAATACGTCAAAGCATTTTTCTCATTCCCGATAAAAAATATTCTGGATCGTGATAAAAAAGTTGCTCTCGTACGATCTAAAAACTCTTTTGGTATTTCCAGGCGACATATATTCAAAAAATTATGGTCCTTACATTCGGAATCGTTAAATCTTTTCAATTGTCCATCGACATTATCAAACTGTAACCTCGTTGGATAACTGGGTATGCGCATGAGAACGTTTTGAAATACATCCGTGGGGAAACAATCATCGATTAATCAGCAGCTCGGCGATGGTCGTGTAATCGTATCTATCTTATCGAGTATTACGTACGATTATGAACAATCTGCGAATGAATAATAGCACGTGACGTATGAAAATATAGCTGATTATTCGCGCTCGCGTTGTATAACGAAGGAGAGAAGCTAACAACAAGCGTGTCGACGCGACATCCGAAACGAAACGGACGAGCATCTAATCGCCACACGTCACTCGATGCTGTACACGCACGGCCGTATAACACGAGCATGGTCAATAGACCTAATTATCCACGAATTATTGGCAGCTAATAAAGTATCCTGTAGTGTTGCACCCTCGTACCTCCATCATATCGATCCGATAACGTTTCAACATGCATTCTCGGTTGATGACGTATATACAGGGTGCTCGGTAAGTGTTCTTCCCTGTTACACCTCGATCCCTCGTAGTTTTTAAAACGAACGAGAATTAATATTCAGAAAATTCAGGATTAGATAGCGGCTCGAAAACTGATTTTTCAAACAGATAAGAATAAAATTGTTAGCCTTCTTTGAATTGATAAACGATAGCAAGAAAAGAGAAAATTTTCGTACCGATTCGTAAATTGTTTTATCAGGAGAATTATCGCCTCTGCTCATACGGAGCGAAATTACGCGACGCGGCTGTTTACGACACGCGATTTTCAGGTGTAAATTTGCGACGTTTACGAGTACGCCGTGAGCATGAAAATTACACGGGAGGCTAACTAGCGTTTTTAAGAGCAAAGTTTTTCCGTTCGAGTCCGATGCAGGCCCCTTTATCGCGTGTCTCGTTGAGATTATTCTCCCTCTTCCTCTCGCCGCAATTCAGCGAGGATGCAACAAACGCGTAGGGAGAATCCTCGCTCTCTCGTTCCCTTTGCTCCGAAATGACACGATTCGCGAGTCGGAATCGATATGTCGGAACGGTCGTTCGTCCATGCGATGCACATGCCGTCGAGCGTCACGTGACCGGCCCGCGGCACCGTGAATTTCAGAAATTTCGCAAACGACTACGATGCGCGAACGTAATTCGACTAAAACGCGCGGCTCACGCCCGATTGCGCCGATTGCGGAGGGTAGTGGAATTTTATGAGGTTTCGAGAGGGCGGGCTAACCGATATACGAATAGCTCCTTTTTGCATTTTCTTACGCTTGATGAACCAGCCGCGGGTAAATTACGAGCGCTGTTGCGTCCTTGCCTCGAACAGAGGCGGACAAAATACACCGCTGATGAGTTTTATGGCAGTCGCGTCGACAATTTTTTCGCCCAACGAGGTATTTAAATTCGAGAGAAAGTTCATCTAGATATAGCGCGGGGGAAAGTAATTTTTCTTTCGATTCCTCTCTTCACCCCACGGGCAATTCTATTAAACCGCGAAAAAATGTAGGAGGCGATCTTTTTGGCGGGTGAATCGTCGAAAGTGCATATTTACCTAAGACGCACGAAAGGAAGAAGAGAGGAGATAGGGCGAGAGATAGTCGACGCCCGACATATTTGCATAGGGCAGAAAAAAGAGGGGGGTGGGAGCGAGACTGGGAGTAGAGAGTCGACCGTGGGAAGGGGGGTAGACATATTACCACCGTGGCAGAGTGCCAGGACCGAGCTTCTGCGAGACATCCGAAAACGAGCGAGAGGGTAAGAAAAGAGAGAGAAAGAGGGAGGAGAGAGAAAGCATCTCCCGATGGATCGGGAAGATGTTTATGAGCCGTTCGATGCCAAGTCCATCGGCTTTTATTCGAATTTCATTTCACTTCCCTTTATTGTTCGACCGGTGCAGAAAGTTCACCCGTTTTTATTTATTTTTAATTCCGTCCCAGAAGTGTCTTTCGGGGGCTCTAAGCTGGATGAAAATTTAGCTCTAAGGTATGAGCTCTCCCTACGAGTCAGGGAGAATTGAATCGGTGCGAGCTCATCATTAGACGTTCTGGTTCTACCGATCCTCGAATTAGCGAGCTGCCGAATCTGAAATTCATCTCGAAACAATAGGGGAACATTGGGAAGAGTAAAATTGATCAGCGGGATCGCGGTTACGCCGTCAGGATGATTCCTTGCGCTAACGATGCCTGGCCGGCTTTTGACTTGGGCTCGAGGCGGATAAACCGTTAGGGTTTCGCGCTTATTCAATCGGCACGATCAAACGTTACGCAAGAGAGCTCTGCAGAGGAAGCTATCGGTATCGAATTTCCGCTTACGGCCACTCGAATCAAAGAGAGGAGGAAATTATATACCCGTTGAGAGGAGCCGCGATTCGGTCGTTATACGCCATATCGTCTGTATCCATAAGCTCGCATTCTCCGATACAGCGTATACATATAACGTTTTGCGTAACGGCGTCTTACAGAGCTAGCTTAACGCTGGTTCATTAGGCATTCAACAGATCGGCGCGGGATATCTTGCTGGACCAGTTTCATAATTCATTCGCTATTCATACCTACTGCATCTCGAGTCGAACAATAAGCTCGTGGTAATCTGGATCTTATACGCCAGACTAATTTCTGCCTAATTTTGCAAAAATTGTACGCGCGGCTTAGCACTTGAGCCAATTAATTTCATATTTGGATTAGCGACGATGTATTATTCAGTAACGGATCGGTATTAGAATATCAGTATAGGATGAAACGAATCAGCTCGAGTTAGGGGAGTCGTATTTCCGACTGCTAATCGACGCGTTTGAGTAAAAATTGCGCACGATTATCTATGAACCGCTCCTACCGGCGTGTAAAATCCACCCCCACTCTAGTTTTCCTCTCTATCGCGGTATTATCCCCACGTGGCTATAACCTTTCTATTACATAGGCGCGTTTATATATATATATAGGTACCTACTGCGGATATCTCTCGCGCGCGCAATAAAATGTAATTGGAACGATAAACGTGGAAAGAGAGTTCTCGAAATAAAAAAAAAAGAAAGGGAAGAAAGAGACCGAGCGGAAGGAGAAGCAAGAAGGCTGTCCATTAAGTCGAGGTGGCTTCTCGAGCGCGAATGAAGAGGAAAAAAAGGTGACGGGGGAGGAGGAGAAGGCTTTCGTCAAAATATTTGTACTCATCGTCCTCCTCGCTCATTTTTTCCCCCCCAGGGGGTGAATTAAAAGTTCGCGTCGATATAAAGGCGGGAAAGGATCGTTTAGCGGAAGTTCGATGGGAGCAAACTTATTATTGTGGCGCGCTTTAATAACATAGTCTCCTTTTATCTCGAGTCGACTATTCTTGTCCAAGTACTGATTCAGTTTTACCCAACTTGACTTTACATCGTTACTCGTTATTCGTCTTAACGATAACGTCATTTTTACCAAGTTATCGTGTGTATCAGGCTCCGTATTATCGCGATTAACGACAAACGAATTTATCATACGACAATTTGCCATATGACAAATTTTTCTATTCATAGACTGTAAACGTAAATTGTTACGAAATTGAGTCAAAATCGATTCAAGTTCAAAATCGATTAAGTTTATCGTTCGATGGAAACACCAAACACGAAAATAATCCACAAGTTGGCAATTCCGTAATTGCGTAATACGGGACAAAAAGCGGGTCGCACTCAATCAGCGTATTAACGACTAAACAACGAGTGTTATTCTGGATTGACGGTGCATTATACGTTCAAACAGCCTGAAAAGCCATCTCGCGTTACAGCGCGAGCGCACCGAAATAGACCGGCGCAAATCGAAATCAATTTAATTACATTATCGTTTCACAAATCCTTGCGTAGCGTATATCGCGCGGTACGTGTAAATCAATTAATCTAATTAAATATTCGATATCGGGGCTAGATCCAAAGTTGGCCGCTCTCGATTCTTTTTCTCGTTTCTCCGAGCCATCGATACACACGCGGCAACGCTTGCGACTATAAAACAAGGGGTATCTATTCGCATATGAATTTTTTTTTTCACGACATATCGTATCTCGAGTTTAGTATCCTATAACGCGAATGGCATCGTCAAAAAAGAGAAAAAATGGCTCCGACTGATATATCTTCGACTTAACCGCGACGCGTCAGCTGGTTTTTCAAAAATGCGTTTCGCGGTCGTCCGCGCGCACACGCTCACCGTGTATAGTCTTGGCGGTCGAATTTTACAGCCCCGGTGTGGCGAGCGAAGACTCCGAAAGAAAAAAAAAACGAAATCGAGGAGGATCGATTCCTCGGGTTACAACACCGGCAGTTGGCGTAACTCACACTTGTGGAGAAAAATTTTAAAACGATATCGAAGGAAATTTATGAATTTTTGTTGAGCATAGAAACTTACATCGTTATTAGGAAATTAATTTAAAAATTGTGAGATGTTACATTAAATATTTTGTCAAGTATTCTCATTTCGTCATTTCGATCTCCAGCTTACTATAATACGTAGGAAATTGAGACAAATATTTAAAAGAAGTTCGGGGGAATTATATTCTTTTGTCATAGCGTTGTCGGCTATATACGCTCGGCTGTTTGCGGATCCTGTGGTTGCGAAGTTACAACTGTTTCTTTTTTCCCCTTCGAACCTCGAGGAACGGTTCCTCAACCTCGAATACTACATTCATTTCTTCTCTGTCTGTCTATTCTTTTGTGGGGAGAAAAATATACCGCAAAGAAAATATCAATTTGTCGAATTATCGCGCTCAAAGGTAATAGGGGACCCAGGTACTGGATTTTACTCATCTATTTTTTTCGTTTTATCATTCTCAGCTTTCTCTCACTTTCTCGCTAGAAAATATATCGATAGAACCTCGATATTAATATATCCGCCTTCAAAGACGTCGATGACGACCCAGACGTTTCCTTAGAAATTCACCGATAGCGTTCAGAAATTTCTTTTTCCGTAATTCCGCATTTGCTCATCTCGTTCGTGGTAATAAGGATTCTATACTATACGTTTTATGATTAAATTAATTTTCATATCACCGTTCGATATATGTATATCGATGTAGTAAATGTCTTAGTCGCATTGGTAACCTGTGACGTCATCAGACCTTGATGACGTAAACAATGAATACATTCGAAACTGCGAATTATTGTTATTATTATTATTAATTTATCATTATTTATAATTATTATTATTTTACAGTTTTATATCAAGACGCGTCATTACAATCGGTCGGTTTTACAAATATTCTTCACGGTTCGTGATACGCGAGTGTATGTGTGTAGCAGAGTCCAGCAGGAGGGTTATGCAGAGCTTCACATCAGGTAAAAAAAAATTTCATTCACGTTCTAATTATCTGACAATAAACATATTTTATTTTCTAGTATTTTCTAGATATTCATATAATTTTCGGCGATGTTAATTTATTAACCTTTATTTCTAATTGCAGGAGGAGGATGAAGAGGACACGAGAGGCAGACAAAAACCAGAAGGAGAAAGCAGCGCTGCAATTTGGAGGAGTTATACTAGCGGACTTCACTGGTGAGTTTTTGAACTGAACTACTTATCTTACTTTTCTCTCCTCACCGATTCGGCATACGTGAGAATTTTCGCGCGAGCGAGCTTATCGTTCTAGCTCAGTTTTGTCTTCCTTCTTCAACTTTATCGCGACGGGGTGCACGCAAAAAATAGGCGACTCATTCGGTGTAATAAAAATGGCGACGGTTTATCGATGTGCGTAATCGTTCGTGAAACGTCTCTCTTGCTCCCGATAAGGAGATAACTGTGCCACGAAAAACAATGGGGAAGAACAAAAAAGTATAAACGCGTCGCAATCGGAACAATCAATCGATTTCACACACACTCAGCGAGCTCTGTACGTGAACACGTGTGTGCGCGGAGTTTCGATTGACCTTTGCCACGACCTTAATTCCGCGCCAGTTTGATGACCGAGGAGGTGGAGGGTTGGCTCGTGCGGACGAATTCTCTAACCGAGCCTAAAGGCGCGAAACACGCGAGTTTCCGTGTTTTTGTCGTTTCGACTGTAATAACGTGGCGCGTCAACGAATCTTCTTTTTTCTTCGTTCTGGTTACTCGTTTCGATTTAAATTAATGAATTTTCATTAAAACTATGACAAAATTCGTGAGAAGAATTTCTATCAAAGTATACTCGAATACAAACGTTTAGAAATTTTCATTATTAATTGTTATCAAATTAGTGTATGAAATTTATCGAAAGCGCCTTTCGTGTCGAATACCTCTCTAATACGGACATCTCCTTGTATATCGCTTTAATGTCCTCGCTCTGTTCATAAGGTCCTCCCAAACTGAATTAGGCTCTTACATGTACGTCACGCTCGCTATTTCTCGTCGATCTCGTATTATCACCCAAATGAGCAATTCCACCGGCTCTATTTTCGGCGGGCAATTAGATCTCCTCCTCTCCTTCGTGTATTTCGATATCGTCGCCTAGTCGACTCCACGAGAGCTTCGTCGGAAAATTCTCTCGACGCGTCGAACGACGTCATAATTCTCGATCGTAAAGTCACGAATGGGAAATCGAAACTTATCGGCTGGCACGTACGGAATGAGAGAAGCCCGGGGGTGGCTTAAGGAGCAGCGAGCCACGTCGCGAATACGCGAATCGGTTATATCGTTCGTCTGAACGCGAGGGGGTGGTGGAGAGAACGAGATTTGATAAATGCCGTGACATCACGAGAGCAATTATCTCGGCTACACTCTATTTGCCATTCCATCTGCCGCTCCTCTGAACAGTCTCATCTGATTTACTCTTTTCTCGTTCGTAGAATTCGCTTTGAAGTCGAATACGCTTCGACTCGCTCCCACGGTGAAAATAAAAGACCCTCGATTTCCATTCACGAAATTATCTCGTCTAATTGAAACGTTCGGCGCAAACAAAAGTACTAGCTCTGTCGTAAAGTATATAACATGGCGCGTTCCCGTGTGTACTAGGCGTATTCGACGCGAATTTCTCGATTAATCCGAGGGGAAACGGTATGGGCGAGCGTAAAAATTCCGTCGCCGCTTTCAATTTGATACATCGCGACGAGGGGGAGGGTAATTTTCGGGACGGTAGTTCGGCACGAAAGTGCTGGGGAGTCCTCCGACATACGTCACGTGGTAACAAACGTGACTACGGCAGTCGTGTTACGTATGACGTTAGCAGCCGTTGTACGCGTCGCGCTGTATAAAGGGTGAGTTTAATCTCGGGGCCAGTCTCGCTAAACTCAAAGGTCGCGGCCATAATTGCATAGTCGGAAGTTTATAATTGCTTCTATCGCATTCGCGCGCGGTACTATGAGCGCGTAGCGGATTAATCCACGCGATCTCGTGGCTCGGTGTGTACGCCTTTCGCGTATAACTCGATCGTTATCTGGCTTCACGCGCGATCGGGGCCGAACGTTTCGTGGCTGCGCTATTCGATTCGATCGACTTTGAGGGATTAGTACGTGCTCGTTTAACGTGCGTTTAGGTTTCTAGATCTGAGCTCGCTCGAAGAATAAACGCTGGCTTCGTTCCCGCCGATTCGATCCTCGTACTGATTTTAGTGTTAGTACGTGTTAGGTATCGGTTAACCCGATGTCGAGCTCTTACTGGCCTCGGTATTCGAATTAATTCGTATTATATCGATCTTCCGTGATTCAATCTCGATTTTAGTATTAGTATCGAGCCTGATATCGAGCTCATATTCATTTGACTATACGGCTATTTCGAAAGATTCAATTTTATTCTTCCATTTCTGTGAGAAATCAATTCTTTATTCAACTACCCTTTCGTAGAATCTATTTCACCGAGTTATCAGGCTTCCCACAAATTCGAACTGTCAGAGGGTGAATTATTTTTTCACTATTCACAGATGTTCGCGAATTTCATCCCCCCTAAGCCACTTACAGGATTTATATCGAAATACCTCGGAGTTCGAACGACCCGTACCGACCGCAGGTACATCCAAAATACTGACGTAATTAGTGGTACGCGGGCGATTGACCGTCGTTATAACATCTATATGACCGTGCCCGTGTTAAACCGCATCTGGTTTCAATTTGTCCGCGCGCATTCGCGTCGGAATTACTTCCGGCTTGGAGGCGCGATTCAAAACACTCCGCCTCTTATTGCGCTGACCCCGCTCGCTCGGTGCCCAGCCTGACCCTCCGCGAAACCCGAGATTACACCGCTCCGCTAATAATTCGGCACACACGTGGGGATTACTCGTCAGAGTGCTACCGCTGTTCGCTACTTAATAGTTTGACGTATGGAATTGAACAGCTTTATCGAGGCTCCCGTTTGTATCGAGCCGGCTCCGATTATTTTTACGAACGACGAGAACGGCTCGATTTAAATATTCTCTCGTGCGTACGTATACGCGAATGAATATTCCGTCGAAATTTGGTTGTAAAATTCTCGGATCAATTACATGAATAATTTATGCAAAATACGAGACCGGCGAGATTAGAATTCAATTTGTGGAACAAAATGTGTTGCTCTTGTTCCTGATTAATCGGCTCTGATACGTCTCTATCGAACTCGCTTCGCGATTAAATCAGTTACGAGTACGAAAACGTAGCGAGAGAAACGAAAAGTGCGATACCTGTGTCGTTTCGCGCCGTACAACTCTTCGCGTGATAAGGGAGGAAAAAGAGTACGAATTGGTATAAATATGTAAGTGCGCAAGAAGCAAGCGCATAACTCGTTCGGCCCGCACGCGAGCATACTCGTCAACACTTCGAGCGCCTTTTACCGTATTACGCCCCTCTGCACTTTTTTTTCACTCCCCCTCTTACGACTTTCGCGAGAAAAATCGCTCGAGCTTTTTATTCCTGTATTACACGTTCTGCTGAATTCGATTGGAACGCTTATTTGCACTCGCGTGTAACTCACATGCGACGTAGGTATACATCGAGCGGTAAACTGAAGAGAGAAAAAAATGGAAAAAAGCCCGGAATGAGAAAGAGAAATATTTCTGCGCTGCGAAATATTTTCACGCGCACCAATAAAAACGAGGGAGAGG
>NCVS01002293.1:0-27435 GCA_003055095.1 Goniozus legneri
ATCCGCCGGTGCAATTTTAGAGGGTAGTTATCTTTCACCCTGATAATAAACACACGCTATATATATTTTTTTTCACCGATAATAACGCCGAGTCACTACCGAGCGTTACTCATCTGGTTTTCGCGGGCTTCGAGACTCCTTTTTCCTCGATGCTATTATACACGCCTAGCGCATTGATACCACCTCCTCCTATCTCCCCTCTCCCTCTTTCTCTCTCGCTACGGGATTAATTAAGCACCGCGAGCGACGCGGTGGGTGGACGGTCGGATGGCAAAATTACTCGCTTCCTGGTTGAAGAGCCTCACGATCGGCGCCATACTCGCGCGTTAGTTGGATAATTCGTTCCTCGCCGTGAACGGTGAAAATGCGCCATCGGATGGAGGGAGATAAAGAGAGAGAAAAACGAGAGGAGTGTAAAAATGAAAAAAAAGGTGCAAATTTTTCAACAAACGCGAACGGAGTGGAATTAATTATGGATTGGAAGAACCAATATCTGATATTTGTTATATTGGTGAAGGCGAAACACATCCGGCGGGCGAAAATCGACACCAGAGAGAGCTCGAATATCGATAATCCGTCCTAATTAATGAAGAGGCGGTGATCGGATTCGTCCGGCCCGTTCGGATTATTCCGTACGAGCGGAAATTGTTTTTCCAAACTCAGCGAGCGAGCGATATGTATCCGTTTCGCGGAGAGTACACACGTCGCGCACGTACAATTACGGTAATTGTATTCGACCGGGTGCGGCTAAAATCTCAACGCGGCTACGGCAGTTTATATCCCTCCGAGATTTTCGATCCCACGGAGAAAAAATTTCAAAGGAAATTCGACTCTCGCGCGTAGAATTGGAATTATTCGAGTGCGAGTCGTGGAATCCATGCCGGGCCGTTACCTTAAACGCGCCATTTCATCAATTCCCCGAGCTATGCAAATGTAATAACTTTCGGATCGACTTTGAAGTCCCGGAAAAGCTCGATACGCCGGATATTTTTCTCGCAGATCGGATAGAGAAATTTTTAGATAAAAATTAATTACGATCCATAAGACGTCGACTCGGCCGATTTTCTCTTCTCTTTCAGGGATGACGCGAAATTGCGAAAAAGCTCGGCTTAAGGACACCTTAATCGTCGAGAAAATATGACCAGCTCGCCTGGAACGCGCTCGGCCTCTCGCCGTGAGACGAAAAAAGACGATGCGACGTTAAAATTACGGTACACACAGTGTACGGACGAGAAAAAATAATACACGAGCCGTGCGACGTCTCATAACGCCCGGAAAGAGCTCGGCTATCGACTCGGGGCAGGAACTTCAATATCGGAGTCGGTCAATCAAGTCCCTATAACTTTGGTCTCGTAACTTTATCAATAAATTTCGTATGTAAATATTTTAGCTCGAGTATTGCTTGTATTTTTTATGACTAACTAAATGTCAAATCCTGCAGCTGACGAGGTCGACTAAAAAAATCGAAATTAGAGGAAGAGCCGTAATTCTCGATAACGATTGATTTAGGTCAAGTCGCAAATAAAAACTTTTTTCTCACAGTCAGTCGGTACGAATCAAATGGATTCAGCGTGACGTAATTTAAACTGAAAATCTCATCACGTATTAGAACTCCATTTAACGAAGGAAAAACTACTCGTTCGATTTCCACGATGGCAGTGAGAATCTCAGTCAAGGTTGAGTCGGAATTACGAATCGATTATTGGCTCATTCACGCAATCGTGCCCCTTCTTACTCTGAAAACGAAAATCTGAAATTGCTTTCCCAGACAGAGAAAAGCGTTTTGTTTTCCACCGCAGAGCACGTTAAAAATGATTTTTTTGGAGAAACGAATCGGTTTCCCGGTCAAGCATCGCGAATTCGGAACGACACACACGCGGATCGAGATGAATCTGTAAACGAGGCCTCCTTGTTTATTTCGCCTCCTGGGTAGCTTCCGGCAAGTGTTTGCGTCAATCCACTCGGTGGTGAAGAGAAGCGGGCTCGGGAAGTCTACGCGAGCACGCCGCTACAAGGTACACACGCGAAATTTTAAATTGTATTTACATAAGGATGGATTTTAGCGAAAGGAGAAAAAAATAAGCCCTGTTTACCCGTCTGGAGATACGTATTCGATATTTCTAGAGAGAAGGTAACCTCGATCCCGTACCACGAGAACTCATTCCGCGAAAACAGTCCGACTGTTTTTTCATAACTCGATGGTATTTAATGTCGATTTTACTTCTATTTTTTCAGTCCTCCGATGGCGAGGATATCGATTCGGATTTAACATCCCGATGGCCGTTGCATCCAAGCGAATCGTCATACTCCGATATTAATCTCACCGCGAGATCGTCCAGACTCGTGGAAATCTGGCAGTAAAATCCCCAGGGGGAGGTATAACGATGGAATTCGTTATTACATCCGCGTAACAACGCAGACTTCGCGTCACAGAGGCAATAAGATGGGAATAACGAGTGGTTTGCGGATAGGAAGGAGAAGTATACGAGTCTGGAAAGAGATGGATAGACGAAAAAAAAAGATCCGCATTAAAGAGTCGCCGCACGACTTCACGGTCTATCTTCGTCGCGGTCGCTTCTGGCATCCTCCTTCCCTCTTCTTCTCTCTCCCTTCTACGTTCAAAAATTCAAGCCCGATCCACGACCCAACGCGATATATACGAATAAAACCGGACCCGAACTATATAGCTGGAAAGAGTCCAGATCTCGCGATTATAAATATGCAAGCGAGATGAACGAGATATATATATATATATATTTACTCGCGACAAATAAAAAAAAATGGGAGAAATACGACAGAAAATCGAAGAAAATTCTCACGTCGGAGAGATGACGAAAGGCAATGTGAGTAGGTATTTTTTTTCTTCAATAAGACACGAGGCGAGAAAGTGATTCGACCTCGAACGGGAAGCAACTAGTGCTCCACGTGGTCCTCACCGTCTACGCTAATCCGAGCGGACCTCGATCGACGAAAAGAAATCGGCCGTGATGCGAGCACGACGACTGTGAAATCGCGTGACGTCGAGCGCGCTAACCAGCTACGAAATTTCATTAATCAACTCGTCAAGCCCCGAAATGCCCGCTATGTTAAAACCCACTGCGAGAGAGAACATCCTCTCCTGCTGTACAATTAAGCGGAGCGGCGAGAGAAAAACGAAGCGATAATATTCACGGGAAAAGAAAATCTCGAGTAGACGTTACGCGGTTTATTATTGTTAGTCAAGTGGCGCTGTTACCGGAGTGATTCATCGGTACGCCACCCTGCCCCACTCTCTTCCTCGATTCACTAGCGTTTACGTACATACGTAACGTACACACGTAACGTACACACACGTCGTATGTGTCTCCTGTAACGTCATCGTCCTTCCAGGCGCATGCTCGCCGTTCTCGAGACGCTCGCACATACAGGGTGCCTATAAATCGTGCTCGCGAGCGAGCGAAAGAGAGAGATGGCAAATACGGGGAAGAGAGGAGAACGGAGGGGGGAGAGAGGGGATTGTACAGCTCGTCCTGAAAACATCGGCCAGCCTCGGAGCTCCCTCGGCCAGCCACCACGTGGGAACCCAAAAGAAAGAGAGCCACGAGAGCAGAAGAGCGCGGAGTGAAAGAGAGGAAGGGAGAGAAGGGCCCTGTGAAGGAGCGCGACGAGCCTCCGCTTGGATCGATATCGGCGAGACGCAATTTTTTTTCCACTTCTCGAGCCCCTCGCTCTCCGTCCCGCTTTTGCAATTTTCTTCTTTTTTTTTCATCCAGGGTATACCGGTGCATTTTCGCCTTTTCCATTTTTTACACTCGACGAGAGATCGCGCCGAACGCCGCACCCGGCGATCAAACGACGCTCATGTTTTTCAACCCTTTGACGCGTGTGCACCGCGTCAACATCGAGGGGCTCGTGATGAATTCTACCCTCTCCCTTCCATTCGCGATCCGTGATATATATCGACGGAAACCTCGCAGATTTTGCGAATCGTCTCGAACGAGAGTGAGTTGAGATTTCGAGCGAGAAAAAATTGAAGAGCGCCTCGAAAGAGAGAAAGAGAGGGACAGCGACAGACGGGAATATCGTAGAACCGGTTTTGCGATTTCGCGGACACGTTCGACGAGGGCAACTCTCGGGTGGAGGCGAGCCTGAGCCGTGGATTTTATCAAAAACACCCGCGCGCGCTCTTCTAAGGAAAGCGAATTAAAGTTGCGTCCCCGAGCGACTATCGAGAACGAGAACGCGGGTAATGTATTCCCTTTCTCGTTCGGTCGTTATGCGGATCACGCGACGAATTACGTACGTACAGTTGGATATACGGAGCGCGATTCCGTGCCGAAACGAGAATCACGCGAAAAAGTAAGAAAGAACGGGCAAAGGGAGGGCACGAAGAGGAATCTCGACGAAAATAAGTTAGCCGAGTTCTTTCTTCTCTCCGGTGTGTTCACCGACACGCCGTAGTGGAGTCGGATGTGTACACAATTCGTTTCCCTCCTCGTTTCGCGATTCAATGCGAAGAGCCCCGACACCGACTACTCTTTTTCTTCCTTTGAAAAAAAAGAAGAAGAGGAGACGCAGTCACCGACGAACGACGACCGCTCATTGTCGTGTACACGTCGTATACTCCGGGCTTACATAAGAGTGAATCAATTTCGAGCTCGTCGATTGCGCAATAAAACACGAAAAATAGATAAAAAACAAAACGACGAGCGAGAGAGAGAGAGAGAGAGAGAGAGAGGGAAAACGATTTGTTTCTCGTGGAAAATTATGTCACGTTCGTTATTGCCTTACAGGTTACGCGCGACTTGTAGTTGTGCTTGTGTATACCGCACCTATTTCCATGTACATATACGTTCCCCGAGAAAGCCCGACGTGACGGCTAGACGCGGAGTAATCACCGCGCGAGTGTGCAAGGTCGCGCCTAACGCGACACCCGATTCGCGAAAAACGAGATCTCGAGTTTCGAATCATCCGACAATGAGGCGCAAACTCGATTTCGTTTCAGAGAGAGAGAGAGAGGAGGTGGCAACTCCGTAGGGAATCGAATAATCGCGAGGTGCGCGGTATCGAGGTCGCGAGGGCGAACAAAAGGGATCCACACGTTCTCATTATATGTATACGTATATATAACTAGCACACGAAACCAGAAGGAGCGTACGTGACTCGCGAAAAATTCTCTCGAGTGGGGAACCGACCTACAGTCTCGAACGACTAACGAGTCGAATAGTTTTGCCGGTACAACTAAATTTCGTGTATTAATTTATACATATATTTCGTACAAGGTAATATTTTTCGTAAGATTTCGTTGGGATCGGTATCGCGAAAAATTACTCGGTGTAATTGCTCGTGTCTTTTCACCCGAGGGAAAATTGCCGCAGTGAAAATCGAAATCGAGATTTTCGTAAGCGATTCTCGTATTATGCTGCTAGAATAATAGCGCGCCCAAGTGACCCCAAGAAAAGGCCTAGTACGTTTGTTCGTCTATATATATGTAAAAACACCATACACCTCTGTACATATATAATATATATACATACATAGGATCGTCGTGTACTTTCAAAGTCTTTTTCTCACGATCGCGAATCCTAATACACCGACGTGGAGCAGGGGCCGTATACGTGCGCGAGAACGAGAGAAAAAGCGAGGTCGTCGCTCGGGAAACTCGTTCCGTCTCTCTTCATCCATCGTAACGCCTCTCTCGTTTCACGACGCTGTAATCTCGCGTCGGACGTGCACGACCAAACGGAGCCGATCGCGGCGAGTCGCCGAGGGAATACGAAAATTCCGCTCGATTCGATTGTTTATCGCGAACGCGAAAATAACACTCGGATGTGAAAACGCATTGTAGCGAGTGGGCGTCTCGATAGACGAGACGAGAAACGAGAATCAAAGACGAATTTCGCTGCGAAGTCGGCGAACAACAATTTTCGAAAATAACGATGGATAACAAATCGCGGAAAACATCGACGGCGAAACTGTAGCGGGTGATTATATGTTTTTACCGCAACAATAATATCAATAATGCCCGAATCGTAAATGATTTATCGGCGCCGATTTTCTCTGCCTACTTTCGTCGAAAAGAGCCTTGTCTTTAGATACGTTAGAACACGTACACCTGGCGCGATGTATACCTGAGCTCTATATATACCGAACTCGAGAGTATTCCGTCTATTAATAGATAGCCATTCAATTCGCGATGGAAAGGAAGAAATGGTCTTTCGCGGTAATGGAGCGACTCGCAAAATGGTCGTTTGAGATTTCAAGGTCACGTGGTCTTGACATGCGCGGCTCTCGATCGAGGCGCACGCGTGTGCCACGGTCGAATCGCGCGAGCGAGAGGATCCAAGAGGGAGAGGAAGGGAAATAGAGAACACGAGGAGAGCAGGTACACAAAAGGTGGATCCACCGGCCGTTTCGAAAGCGGCAGATGGACAGCGGACATGCGCACAAACGAGCCACGCATAACCGTCGTTCGAAAATTTTAGCCATGCGCGCGCGCGCGCTCTCGTGCAGTCGTGAATTTCCGCGCACACGCCGGTCGAGAATGGGCTACTCGCAGTTGTCGTGTACACTCGGCCAAGAGACCGTACGATGCTTACCAATTCAAGGTAGATACTCGATTTCGATTCGATATCTCGAAATCCAAACCAGCGAAAGATCGCGGGATTAATCCTCTCGGTATCCTTGTATCGTCACGAGATCGAGCTTTCTCATCCACAATTACACCTCACGTTTGTATACTCCAAACTGTCGCTCTGCACAATCACGTTAACGCGTACAACAATGATATTGAAGAAACGGTGAATCGAAGAAGGTACACGTTCACAAATAAGTTGCGACGTAAGAGAACTCACTTTGCATTACACCGAACGGCGGTAAAAACGGAAATAAACCGAACAGAAGAAAACTCGCGTACGCGCGAATTTCACGCGTCGATCGTGCGCACTTGGAGGACCGGCTGTTCTCCTTTTTTTTTTAAATTGTACTCAGTGCAAACGCATACGGAGCGGTTAACGAGACGAAAAAAAAAAGCGTCGGGCGCGGCGCGTCGTGCAAGCTGTCAGAGGCGTTACTGGTTTGGAGGTTAGGACTGTCTGTCGCGCGCGGCGGTCTAAGCGCGCTCTCGGGCCGGGGCGAGTATTCACGAAGAAGAGCGAGAGACGAGGACGCGAACCCGCTCGGGGTCTCTCGGGCCGTTGACGCTCTCTCTCTTTCTCTCTTCGCCTCGCTCGCGCCAACCTCTCTCTCGCACTCCCCGATAACTTCGTTTTTCCTTTCTCTCTCTTTCGCGCTCCGTCCTTGTCGTCCCCACCACTCCACTATATATGTCCGTCTCTGTCGCGCGCGTACTATAAAGGCTTCCAGCGAGCCGCGTGGGCTAGCAATCGGTGCGAAGTCACGAGTCAAAAGATGCACGAGAGAAAGGAAAAGAGAAAGAAAATGAGAGAGAGAGAAAGAGAAGGAAGCGTGGAGCTGATTCACTCTGTCACTCGTACTCCCCACTTGGTCGATTCTCTCTCTGTCACGCTTGACGCGTACACGTGACGTTTGACGCTACTCTCGAGAAAACTCGCTTGGATCGTTCCGTGAAAGAGTATAGCGAGGAAAATATAAAATTCGCGAGCGATCGGACCATGAGAGTTTCGCGGACACGCCGCGATGTAGGTAGAGCGATGTGAAAACTTCACCACGAGTCGTGGCACGCCGGCATGGCGGGTTCGTCGGAGGTGGGGGAGAGACGGCTGGCTGACTCGTCGGTGGCGGGGAGAATAGGGCAGGGGAGGGGGAGTGCGATACGAGGTTAGGTTTTGTGGAGGTATGGAGGGAGGAGAGAGAGAGACCACTCGAGAGGGGGACCTCGAGATTGAGAGAAGGGGGAAACGCGAAGCGGAGTGGCGGGAGACGCACCGATGTCGACTCGCGTTCGAAGGTTGGAGCGAGATGTCGGATAGAGACGAAAAACGCGATGAAAAAAAAGCCTAGAGCGAAAAAGAGATCGGAAAGACGAAGGCGAGTGTGTCGAAGGAAGAGGAGGAGAAAGGGGTGGGGGGATCATCCCCGAGGCACTCCTTCCGTCCCTATTCCGCTTCGAGTTTTCTGTTTCGTCCGCTCCGCACGTTTCCTCGCTTTATCCGCTCTTCTAGTACGTTTCGCGACAGCGCTTGCCCTCGCGAACTATACACGCACGAGTCTCACATACGCATGAGTTTCGCACACGTGTACCTTCACAGTAACGCACATAACTCGCGCGAGTAGGGTGTAGAGAGTCCTCCGTCCATACACACACCGACAATGGAATCGCGAGCATCGTTATCTAACCAACGTTCTCGCGTTTCTAACGATAAAATGCAATACGACGAATTCGAGGCACTCGATTCTCCGATATCGTTTCTACTTCCTCCCACCAATCGTTCTCTTATCGGCTTTAATATCAAACCGAGCGAGACGATTTTTCGCGCAACGACAGAGAGCGAGATTCCACGTGTTCTATTCGTCCTCTCCGTTTCGCGGACGTGAATGCAGCGATCGTCTTTGTTCTTCCTTCCTCGTCTGTTCCAATCTTCTCCGCGCGAGAGAGGAAAAGAGAGAGAACGTCGTGTCACGTTGCCCGCATGGTAAGTTGACGTCTCGACGTCCCTACTGGCTGCATCTAATATATGCGCGATATGTAGAAATAATATATTCGACGCGCGAGACTTTGTGGATATGACTGCATGGCAATCGCCAGACGATTAAACCGTCGTATACATTCGCAAATACGGCTTCCCTGGTAGAAATTTTAACTAGGATTATAATAAATGTTTAAAAATTAAAATTTAAACACTAAATTGAATCTCTTGATAAGAGGGAACTCGCTGGACTACACCTTGACTGATAAACAAATAGATGTGAAAAACAGTTTTGTATGGCTCAAATAGAATGAAATTTTACCCCGACTTCCAAATATCGAAATAACGTCGTAGAAATGGCCTTGAGTATCCCCTCCCAACATTAATTTTGATAATTCCGTTCGGTATCTATTTTCCTGCTGGGTATCATCGAATACGCGTTAGGACTAGGCAGGATTACGAGCCGGCTGGCACGGTCGATTATTACGAGTCACCCTGTGTGTACAACCGAGGGAAGGAAAGAATAGTTGAAAAAAAGATGGAGAAGAGGAAAGAGGGAACGGACTTCGAGGAGTCGAGCGAGAAATGAAAGAGGGACTGGAGAGAGAGAGAGAGAGAGAGAGAGAGAGAGAGAGAGAGAGAGAGAGAGAGAGAGATAGTGGCATCGGAGTGCCGGCCTGGCTGAGGGGACTAGAAGGGGTTGGAGGGAAACGAACGAGAGAGACCTTGCACACACCGTGGACTCGCAGAAAACGATGCTTTGTGCCGGCTAGCCGACACGAGCGAGGAAGCAGGAAGGAGCGCGAGAGGAAGAGGGAAGGAAAAAGCCTCGCGGTACGATACGCCGGCGGCGATTCGCGAGCATAAAGGCCCTTTCACACGGAACGCCCGGTAAATTCTGATTGACGCGGGAAACTTTGGTGAAATATACCAAGAGGATGGTCTCGCGGCTAAAAATATCGTTTGTTTTCGATTCTCGAAAGCGAACATCGAGCTCACGCGAGATTCGAAATATATATTTATTCGGTGAATATTCTTGCGTTTGAGCAACAATCGATACGCGTTGTACGAATATTCGAAAATATCTAGTTGTTCTTGAAAATGTCGAACAAATACCGAATCATTAGAGTAGTATTCCGGATTGGAAATTCCACATTCGTCGAAGCGCGGGTTCGATATGTCGTCACGGGTGCAAAACCGTAATAAATCGAAATACATTAGTTCGTTGTTGAATCCGCGTATACTGTGTACGTACGCATAAATGCGGAAGAAAAATTGGGAATTTTCGTTTCGTCGGAAAATGTAACCGAACGATGCGTATTTGCGAATAATGCAGAAGCCAGCGGCAAGCTCGGGCAAGCGAATTCCATTATCGATATATAACGCCCAAATAAATACGTTAAAGCCGTTAGAGAGTATACTGAACTTTATATTCTCGTCGCTGTTGTTATAATAATTTGGCCAACGATTTAATTAGCGCGCTAGCCGTTTACGGACGATACGTTACGACAGTGGTTATTCGATACAATGAACGATAGCTTAATTCGTTAATGGTATAATCATGAAGAAGAAACACCTGTCACGATTTGGCCACTTTATGTTGAATTTATAAAGATTGCAATATATATATATATATATATATATATTAATTTGTGGATTGTACGGCAAATCTCGTCAACGAGTATACACAAATCCATTGACTCATTGACTCAGTCTAGAGGACTTACAATTAGAGGTATCTTTCAAACGGAAAAATATTTTACCTTGAATTTGCGAATATCGATCGATCTATATGTATATACAGGAATCGTTAACAGTACCGATTGCAATGGTAATTTCGTATAAGCGAATATAAAGGACGTGGTACGAAATTCTACGAGAGCTCAGTTTGGTTATATGTATATGTATACGCGCGCAGCGGTTCGGCCGGTGGCAGGCGCGAAGGGGCTGCCCTTACAAACAGGTTTGCTGAATGCGGAGTGCAGGAGTAGATTGTGCGGAGCTCGCGAGAGAGCCTACTTCAAGGTTCTCTCTCTCTCTCTCTCTCTCTCTCTCTTTCTCTTACTCCCTCTTTCGTTTATTCTCGAGGATGAAGAGAGGGGTTAGCGCTTAAAAAATGTGGGGCCGAGGATTCGATGTGTGAGAAAGGGAAAACTAGAGAGGGGAGTGGGAAGAGGATAACCCTCGTGGGACATGATATGATCGTTACTTTTCACGGCGTTGCGCGCACACTCGGTTTCCTTTTCCTTACGCACGTACCGAGACCCGAATAAAAAACGCATATACCTCGGGCTCGTCCACTCACGCTCTCCCTCTACCTCCTTCTCATTGTTCCGAGTTATTTGCTCGTCGAGATCGCCCTCAAGAATCTTTTTTTCTTTCGTTCTCCTCACGTTTTTAGGCCAGCTAGCCAGCAGGCAAGGTGTAGTCTGCCGATAAACAACCGGTGTCCTCTCTCTCTCTCTCTCTCTCTCTCTATTACTATCTCACTCTCTCCGTAGGAATCGATATCGCATGTATATTGCACATCGCGTGATGCTCGGGAGTGCAGACGTCCCGGTGATAAACAAGATGGGCACACTTGGGAACAATGTTGAGCGTCACGGGATGGAAATTTCGTAGAACTAGAGTGGACGTTAACTCTGTACCGTTATTTCAGGACATAAATACTGCATAGAATAATTTTCTTTCTTCACTTTCGCAGTACGAGAGCGGCGGAGGTTCATTTCCTCCCTGGCATTCATTTCGGAGGGCATTATTAACGCCCTTTGCGCGGAGATGCGAGTATTTTTTCGGAGGAATAAAATATAATTCTAAACAGATCTCGCGAACGAGGTCGCTTGTACAAGATTTTCTCTTCTTCCGTTCTCGTTTTTCGAGCACGAGGCCATATCTCACTTGCGACGAAACGCTAAACACCCGCTTTCAGCGGGCACGAATTAAGATATATCGCGTGGCCTTTTCGCGGCGCCGTAAAGTTACGGGTGCGAGCGAGAAAAAGACTTACGACCCCTCGAGAATGTCTCGCAGGAGAGCTTTGCCCATCTGCCCCTTATCGGAGCAGCCCACTTTTCTCAAAAAATTCTCACAATACCATCTCCAATTATCGAACGAGAATTTCGTTTCGAAAAGTTCAACGTCCTAGCGAGCCTCTTTAACCGAAGAAAGCCGTTTAGAAAATAACCAAACGGATGAAGTATAATACGGGCATCGTATTTTGTGCTCTGCTGGTATTCGTTCGAGAATTTTATCTGGGGTTTTACTGTGCGTGACAGGTCGGTGTTCCCGATCAGGTATATCTGCGAAACTCTCGAGAGGAGGAGTAGCCCACGAGGGATGTCACGTTACCTACCTGACCGTTCTCTTTTTCGTCTGAGACTTCAAAGGATCCAAATTTGTACCATACCTGGTGTTCCTTGTATAGTAGTGTAACCGAAGAGATGATTCTCCATGACGAACTGTACTTGAGAGCAACGAGAAAGCAAATAAACAAGCGAAAAACGATATTCCCCCTGTATTTTATTTAATTAACCATTAACCGCGAGTCTAATTAACCGTATCTCACGACGATTTTCGAGACGATCTCTTCTGGTCGAATAATCCACTTTGTAGCTTCGTAGAAGCTGGTTCGCAATTAATCTGAATCAAGTAATTACATACCCTCCCCCCACCCTCTTGCTCACCATCCGCACCTCCACCCGTCTCGGGGAAAAGGTCGATTTTGCTCTGGGTCTAGACCACGAAGAAGTCTCGATTGCCCTAGTCGTTCTTCTTCTTTTCTCTCTCTCTCTCTCTCTCTCTCTCTCTCTCTCTCTCTCTCTTTCTCTTTCCACTACTTCTCCTTCATTCTCCCCTCGTTCCATAGCCGTCGTCTTGCTACTCTAGGGCATCTCGGCCTTTACCGCATGCACCATCTGCCACCCTGACTCCTCGTTAATTAATTGGCCAGTCCGCGCGTATTTCTATCTCTCTCGCTCTCTGCTCTTCGTCGTCTCGCTACAGAGCAGCCTCTCGACGCGCGCGTTATCCGTTTCGTTTTTGGATCGACGAGAAACTGCGAAAAAATCTCGTCGTATGAATTTTTCGTAGTAAAGTTTTGTTCAAACGATTTTTTGTACGAAGGGAGAACAAAGAGAAAATTGACCTTTTTCACGTGAACTCGATATTGCGGAGACGGCACGCAACACAGAGTCGATACGCACAATAACACCGGATAAGCGAACGGAAATGAATTAGCTACGAAATACGGGACATTGAGCGGAACAAAAGACGGCGATCGGGCGCGAACGAAACCACGCGGCGCGGCCCCCGATTGTCAGCGTACGAGTCAATCGCGAGCGAGAGCGGGCTTAATTAATCGATTCGTTCGACGATGCGTCGCGTCGCGCTACGTTATCTCGATTGACGGGGAACCCCATTCGTCGTTCGACGGCTTCCTATATACGCTAGTAACCTTTTTTTCCTCTTTTCGAGTAGACGAGCGTTAAATTGTCCGTACAGTGTCGGATTACCAATGGGATGAATGAACGGGAAGATGGCGAGCTTGTTATTTCGATATTCATTACGAAGGGACTGCAGTCATCGATCGACTACGAAAAAAAAGAACCTCCCTTTCGCAATCACGGCTTGGTTGTTGAACGACTTTCCGACAACTCTATACATCGGGTGGAACGCGGGCTAACCGATGAAAAACCACTCTGGGCTCGAGGCCAATTCCGGCACCGGGCGCGATATTTCACTCGATGTTTGACTTACTAATAACACCAGGGAAAACTTCGCATCCCGTTAATACCGTTTCCCCGTCGACGATTCGTACTCGCGGAAATTCGAAATTTTCCTGAATAACTACTGTTCGAGATATTTCTCCTCGCTCTTTTTTGCATCGAATACCTCTTCTCGAAGTTCAATTTGCCAAGCTTCCTCGCGTCGTCGGCATATCAATTTCTTTTTCTTCCTTTTGTGGAAGTGTCATCTGCTTCGAGATTTATATTAAAGATATCTCTCCCTTTTACTGAAACGTACAAACTATAAACAATATCGATATTTATTATACGGAAATTTAAAAAAAAACTTCCAATAATTTATCATCATTAAAAAATGTATACAAGAGAATTCATATTATCGTAAAATTTTAATGGTTTTTGTTTCCCGATAATACTAATTTTCCTAATTTTTCATTCACCCCCGCAGATTAGTCTTTCGCGAGTGATGTTAATACCGTCGAAACAATTTGCGCTATTATACCACTTGCTCGACTAATGAACATTGTTGATTGCCAAAACAAATTAACGCGTGTTGATTAATTATAAGTGCGTTTAATTTAACAAAACGAAGCTGGGGACCGGTTACGCTATTTCGTCGCGTATAATTTGTGGCTTTTGCGGTTTTTGGGGATAATTCGATAGAGGAATCACGTTTCTAAATAACACACTCGCGGCGTTCTCTCGAAACCGATAAGCAAATTTTTCCCGTGACGGTACGTCGCGAGATCAACCTCCCCAGTCCCCAATCGAATAATCGATCATCCGACCTACGCGTGAGCTAAATTGAAAATCGTCATAAATATCGCCATTCGAACGAAAAAAGGAGAGAGAAATGAATCCTGTTCGATATATCGAAAGATCGATTTATAGTTCAAGGTAAAAAATAAATCTCGAGTTAGTTGTCATCAAGACGCAGTTCGGGACAGTTAGTTTAGCCTGTTTGTGTAAAAAACATTTGTGAAACCTCGCATACCGCACTGATCCGACATCATGCGTAGAAGATCCCCGCGTACCGCGCTGATCCGAAATCATGCGTTCATCACTCTTTCGAGAGTTTTATCTCATTAAAGCGAGCTAGTCTCCACCCTCAGCGAGTTCATACTGCGACATAGCGAGTTCCTGCTCCACCAAATCTCAGCGAGTATACACTCCAAACCATCCAAGCGAGTATATACTACGACTGAGCGAGTATATACTCCAAACCATCCAAGCGAGTACATACTACGACTAAGCGAGTATGTACTCCAAACCATCTCGGCGAGCATATACTACGACTGAGCGAGTATATGCTCCAAACCATCCAAACATTCAATCATTCATTGTAATATCTGGGAGTTTTATGCCGCAAGGCTTTTCCCCATTGAGCCCAATAAACATCAGTTTTATTGACGGCTCAGAAATCGTCTTTTAATCATTTTACAATTTAACAGAAAATTACGGGACGTTTCCATGTTGTAAACGTTCCGACGCTACAAATCCGGTTCTTGGCCTCGACCTCGAATCCCGTAACACGCCGGAAATCGAAACCTTATTTCACGATCCCGCGATTCGATAAATACCAAGATTTCCAACTCTATCTGGAACAGATTTTTTTTCTATCATCCTCGCATTAATATCCAAGCGCGTCGACGGCACGACCCCGCAAATGTCCCCGTTAATCGACCGTGCGATCTATCGACACACCGCGGGGGAGTATAGAAGGGGGGAACGCACACAGAAAGAAAGAGAGAGTGAGAGGGAGAACTTGAACGCGCTAGAAATTTAATTTCCCCTCACCAACGAGGCACGTCTAACACGCTCGATTGGGAATGTAAAAAATCTTGCGAAGCTAAAGGTCGTTAAGTCGAATGAAAAATTGATGGCGAATGACTTGCGATAAAAAAATTTTCACTCCTCGCTTTCGAATAATACAAAAGCGATAGGGAATACATATAATACGCGAATGGACCGAATTATCAGAGAGAATCGCGAATCCCTTTTTCTCGCTTCTCGAGTTCCCCCACGCGAGTAAATAAAAAGTCCGTCGACGTGACGTATCGAGCCAGCCAATTTGTAGAGGGTGAGTTACAATCCTGGGACCGAGGAAGGTGCTCGGGAAGTTGGTTAACGATCGGTCCGTCTAGTTTCTTCTGGACTCTGGAATATAAGGGTCGAAACTCCGAGATGGCGCTTTTCGACGGCGAGGGACGAGAAGCGAGAGGACGAGTGTCGAGAGGACTTTGGAATCCGTGGTCCGACGCGTTCGTAGGAGCGTTGCGTTTATTAGACGGCATACCGCGGTCGTCCCTGGATTTGACGAGGTCACAAAGATATATGTATATAGTATATGTATTATATATATATATATGCCCTCATCTCGCTCCACCACGGCGAAAACCGTTCTGTCCTTCTTGCACGGCGCCTGACATTCGCTGTCAGGAGTTTGACACCGAGGATAAGCAAAATGGAACTGTACACTCCTAACCTATACCCGCTGTGATTCGAATGAATTCGCCGTGGTCGACTTACGTTCCTCGCTAGATAAAAACGAAAAAGTCATCTTTGAACTCGAGAAAACGTATTTTCGACCAGGCGGAAACAACGAGAGTAGATTGGCTCAATCAACAATTCCTTTTAAAGAGGGGCGGAAAATTCATTTTCCGTTTGGAAAATAAATAAAAATGTTTGCAACTCGGGTATGTATTCACGCACGCTGGGGAATCTGAAACAGCGCGTAATTACTGGGTAACGAATCCTGCCGAGCGTTGAGAATAAACGCGGTAAATGCATACACGCAAACGGATAGTAAGAGTGAGAGAGAGAGAGAGAGAGAGAAAGATGGGTTTAGGCCAACAAGAGAGACAGCATTTCGTGCCGCTCGTTCGTTCGAAACATAACGCACAGTCTCGCCCCTTCGCGGTTCGTTTTCGTGGAAAAAAAAGAACCGAGAGAAGAGAGTCACGACGCGTGTGCATTTGTTGAAACAAAAGCGAAAAAAGCAGGGAGGGAGAACCCGCGTTCTTTCTAGAGCTCGCGGGGTCCCGCGAATTTTCGCGACAGAAAACAACAAAAAAGAGAGAGAGAGAGAGAGAGAATTTTGCGAGAATGAACCGAGGAACAGAGGCAGAAAGGAAAAGGGTTTCTCGGTATTATAATTTTTTTCATCCCCACCCTTTTCATCCCTCCACGACATCCAACCACGTCGCTCGTACTCCTCTCGAGGGAACGCGTTACTCCTCCCAACCCTCGCCAACTTCACTCAACTCTCGCGACACACGCGGGCGAATCCATCAGGACTTCTTTCTTTGACGGCAACCCCCTGAGAGGAGCGGGGAGAGTGCGTTGGGGTGCGTTTTCGAATGCACACGCGAGAGTTGCGCGGTCTGCTCGCATTATCATTATTAACCTCCCTCCGCGTACGTGACGCCGCTAATTAATTATCGCGCGAGGGAACGATCGTGTCATTTTCACTTTCGATATTTTCATCGTCGTATAGAAACGTGTCGTTCTCACAGATTTTTACGAGCAAATTTTACATCCTCGATATTTTTTATCTACGTAGACTATTTTTATGCTAAAGAAGCACGGAAGATAGCACGGAGCGATATGTGCGTACGCGTTTAGAATGACGAGTCGCGCGCTTCGGCATTGATTAGGTCTCGCGGGGGAGAATCGTTATGCCTCTCTCGTTCTATCTCTCTTTATCGCTCGGTCTAGCATAGACGATCGTTCCGTGAGCCGCCGGCAGGGGGAAGAACCGTACGCGAGTATGCGAGAGAGAATAAACGCACACGAGCGATGTCGCACGTTGCCGAGAACAACGAGACACATTGTGGCAACGTCTCGTCTACGAGAGTTTTGCGTGAGATAACCGCTGAATGGATTCGTTTATTGAATTCTCCCGCCTTCTTCCGACAACCCAGTTACGATTATTATGCTATATCGATTCCGCCCATCTGTTTATGCCGTATTATTGGGTTTCGCTGACAAGCGAAGAGGCGCGACAAACCGTCTCGACGTTTCGCGCCGGGTATATCGGCGTCCCTCTTATCTCGCGCGCGTTCGTGGACGTTATATGTTTTTTTTGTCCCCCGAGCTCCTGTGTAGAGTTGCGGAGTACCAAATTGCATTTTACGCCTGGTCACCTGGTAGAGGGTAGTGCCCGAGCTACGTAGAGAGGGCGCGTGCGCGGCATGTTTATTCAACGCGCGTACGTTCATTACCCGCATGACAATATTGGGTTGATGGGAATTGCTTGTATCCCGTGATACGCACCATTTGATATATGCGGGCTCTCTCGCTCTCCCGTTCGTCCATCCATTCCCCATCTCGCTCGCTACGTCGGCGGGTTCTTATACAAGCCTAGCCCTCGTCCGATCGATTATTCCGGCCAGTCCGGTTCGCCGATCGGTATTTGGCGGGCCGTTTAACGCCCCGAAATATGGATATTAGGTGCATCAACGCGAGAAGTCGAATCGCGTCGACGCCCGTTGTCTGTCCACCGTTTATCGAGTGCAACGCACTCCAGGGAAGCCAGACTACTCGCGATTCCCGATAAGACGAAGAATTTGCATTTCACGATTAGGAAAAAACCGCCTCGCAAACTTGTATCGGACAACGCCAGAAAATAAATTTCAGTTTGACAAATATTATTCGATTCGAAAAAATTTGTTTTTTAGAATAAATTCAATAAACATTTTATTAGCTCGTATATAATAAGTAAATAATCATAGAATAATTATGAAGTAATAACAGAACTCGCTGTAGTGCTCTCGGTATAATGTATTATAAGTGAGCAAAAAAAACGAAGACTCAGCTCTTTTTCGCACGATATTTATCGTCCGCTTAGCGCGGTGCTCGAAGCGCAACCCTGAGCGACGATTTGATAACACGCGCAACCCTCGCTCATTATCAGAGGCAAAAAGAGAGAGAGAGAGAGAGAGAGAGAGAGAGAGAGAGAGAGAGAAACGACAGAAGGGCTCGATAACACTAATCGAGCGTCAGTTGTGCCACGACACCCCCTCGTGCGTTCGTTTTGTTGCGCTAATGACAACGTATGGCGCGTATAAATGCTCGGCAAAAATCGCGAGAGCTCGATACCAAGTTCGCCAATAAACGTCGCGAACGGTTCATCGAAAGCGTCGAAAACGAAATACCGTGAAAAAAATTTTTTGCTCACCCAGCAATTCGCTGATTCTGTTCAGCTGTCAAGAGGAAACACGCACGCGCATACACAGCGGCTAATTCCGAGTTCCGGCAACGCGTGATCGATCGATCCTTGGATTATATTGGCATTCCTCTCGAAGGTCAGACAGAGAGGAGAGAAGGCTGTGTATTGCCATGGTAACGTTTCACATAACGCATTGTTCAGCCTCATGGAGAGCCTAATAGCCACCGCGAGCGGGCTATGATCCCCCCGACGACGTTGACGGTATCGCGCTTACGGTAGGCGCGAATCGCGTCACCAACCATCGGCCTGATTAAGACCGTACCGGGAGAGACGACGTTACGAATAGGTAGCGTGGTTAATCGTTTGACGGGAAACCGACGTGATTACGAGTCTCTCGGGGCTCTATGAACCCTTTCTCCGATCGTTGGTCGAAATTGACGTTTCGTGCCAATCGATTGTCACATTGCGGTAATTTTGTCTTTGCTTTGACTATTTTTTGTATTCTGTATAATAGTTCATTTATTAAGGATATTTTGTACCAAATATTCTTGAAAAATCTTTCTGCGATAAACAATCGTCTCACTGAATGACAGAATGTTTTTTTAACGATGATCGTACAAATATTTAACCGATTTAATAGCTTCTCCTCTCTTAAGGTAGGAATTAGAGTACTATTGGTGTGTAAATTAGTGTTTAAATAGCGTCAATCGAAATACATACTATCTCTCAATTTCAGAAGGAATCGTCGATGCCAAAAGCGGACCATAGGTGAAATTTACATGGCGAGCCTTCACGCGGTTCGACGCGCACACCGGCTAGTGTGTAAATTGCGCGAGGTCGGTCTCCGCACACCGTTACCGGTTAGGAAGATTCCACCTCGAAAACCGGGTACTCCTCTGGTGTTTACGTATCGTTAGCGATACACCTGTTTGTCGAAGCGAGAGCGCAGAATAATTAACAGGGGCTTACGAATTTACGATCTATCGATATTTAACTTGCTTTTTTTTGTCCCTTTATCGAGCGAGAAGGGTTGAAGTTTACTCATAGGACAGAAAAAAATAAAAAATAAACAGCATCCAACGAAGTGGGCAAACGTCGCGGGCTGTGAGCACGACGGCTCGACGAATTGCGTACACTCAGGCGCGCGAGTTCATTTCGCGTTCGCTGTCAGATGTCGTTTCAGTTTCTCGTTAATGAGCGCGAACGCCGAAATTTTTTCTCTACCGTCGCGATTACACAAAAATATCGGAAGCATCGTTAGGAAACAAAACTTGTACCGATGTGATATTTCTCCCTATGTATACCTTTCCCTTTTTCATTTGAGATAAAAATTCCACGTTAATTGGTGTACTGAAAATTGAAAAAGTTGAAACACCATCGACGATGTATCGATTCGCGGCCCGATGGGGAAAAAAGGAAATGTTTTCGCGTGCACGTCGCTAATGGATCGTTAACTAAAGTCGCGAGTTGCGCATTTTCAATCGAACTTTTCGCCATTAACTACTCTCCGCTGGAATTCTTCTCGCCCTATATCGTTGAATTCGAGATTTTGGATTCGGAAAGCGCTCCTAAGCGAGATATTATGGTGAATACGCAACATGAAAAAAAAATCGAAAAGCTATCCATTTTAACGAGTGACCAAACAGCAAAACTCGTAACGTCAAAACGCTCACAATTTTTTCTCACATTGCAATCACAGCTATATAACGTTCGTTCTTCGGGCTGCAATTTTTTTTTCGTTCTCGCATCTGTAATGGTGCCTTTTTTCGAGGAGAATTTTATATTTTTTGAATTTTTTTAGTATCACAGGCGACCAATGAGCGATACGCGCGAATAGTCTCCCGAGTTGACCAGTGAAAAATATACGCGCAGGGCTATAAGTGAAACGGGATTTGAACCATTTCGGTGCGTACGTATATACGAATATAACGCGCATTGAAAAAGTAGGAGGGATGGGGGGAGCTGAAAAGAGAGAAAGAGAGAGAAACGAGCCGCACGGGGAAAATATCGCGTAAAATTGATCGAATATAACGAGCGATACCGGCCGAACGATATGCCTTGCGCGTGATTTATTCAGTGAATTTTCAATACGCATCGAACGGTACCGACTCTCATGTATTCTTCAACGCGCTGAAATATAACGCCGAAAATAATATCCTGAGCAATATTTCCATAAAAAAAAAATTGAGAAAAATGAAAAACGAGGAATGGCATGGCGAGTGAATTTTTCAATCGTGTATTAATTCCCAGAGAATCCACACTAAAAAAAAGAGAATAGAAAAAAAAAAGAAAATTTTGTCGAATTTCGGATAGAGCCCTCAGTGGAATCACTAAGCGAACGAGCGAGAGAGAGAGAGAGAGAGAGAGAGAGAGAGAGAGAGCCACGGCGATGAGATTTCTATTTTCGTTCGAGCATCTGGTTTTGCGATATGTGCGAGTTACCGTTCCCAGAATCGGTCGGTTGGCGTTGAATATCGGGAAAAACAAAAATCGTTCCGGAAACGCGCGAAAATACAAACTCTCCTCGCTTATAGCGGAAAGGAAAACAGATTAGAAGCGAGACCGTCGAAGTGGGGGACGGGAAAAATGGAATTAAGGCGAAGTCGGACAAATATCGCACGAGGGAGCAGTCAACGCGAGAGCAATAGTCGCGCGTGGGGATCGTCGCGGTGCATAGTAATGGAATGGTAAATACTTCATTAGGAGCGTTATTGCGCGACCGTTGGGGTAGCGGAAATCGCAATTCGCCGTAAAACACAACCCAGACGCTACCCCGCGAATGTATGGAAAACGATTTTCTCTAGTTTTGGATATTTCAAGGCCAAATTATCAAGTTCCCCCACAGTGCAACGTATCTTTTGTCTTTTTTTCACTAAAAGAAATCCGAGTCTAAAAATTTGATCGGTTTTTTGTCCGTATGTATATAGTTTCGTATAATTAATCGTATATATTGTTCAATGCCTGTACTCTAATTTTACATTTACAAATATGAGCGAATCAATATTGTGATTCGATGTTGCAAATTGTTTAGCTCGGAAAATTAACTCAACTGTATTCATCCAACGTCGCGATAAATTGTATCGACGTATCGACTGGTGATCCTGCCGATTTTCCCGATCTATAAGACGCAAACGATGCACCTATATGTACTCTCACCGGTCGTGGAACTTTTGCGGACAGGTTAATGGCAATATCATTATTGCAGACGCGGTCGTTATTCACTCTAACAAACTGTGCGGCGCGATGCATTAATCTCCCGGGGCAATGCATCACCGTGCCTGCCGGCGAGCGAACGCGAGAAAGCTCGCGCGTAACCCACACGTAAAAAGGGCCAGGAAGTGAGCGAGAGGGAGCGAGAAAGAGCTTGCTGGTATATAGTTGCTCTCACCTTGTGCGTTATTCACTTTAGAGCGGCAAATCAGCGCTCGACTTCAACGCCACCGCGACGAGCACGCCGTTCTCGGTCTACCGACTGATTTATTTTGGCTTTTATTATAACGGTGTATCGTCGGTTTCGCGTACGAATTGTCGAGTAATTCGGCCGGGGAAGGGGTAAATAAAATAACGAGACTCTAGGAATATCCGAAAATTTGTATTCCGATATTGCATTGTATTTTTACTTGTTTTGGTTTATTCGTTCGTCTCGCGAAATTTAATTTTTCCGTAAGTAGGGGAGGCTTGTAAAAACGGGGTTCGACGCGGAGGGTTGATTTTTTATTTCCGGCACGCGTGTTGCTTGTAAAGATGCTCCCTTTCTTCGGGACGAATCGCGGACGCGCGAAATAATGCAATGGGGTCGACTTCGAGAGTTGGCGCGCTCTTGTCGCGTGACGCAACAAAGAGAGAAAGTGGAAAGAGACGGGGAGGACAAGCGCTATTTTTCTCGCTCGTGCATTATTCACCCCGGCACCTACTCAGATATTTTACTCTTGAATGCTCTAATGCGCTCGGAAGAGCGTCCCATCGGGGCGAGAGGGGCTGGCCTGTCGCGTTTGACAAAAGTAATACCGCGAGAATGAGCCACCCTTGACCTCGAAACGCGAACTTTGATTTTTCCCACCATACTGACAGAAATTAACTATTGTGATTTTACCATAAAAATAAAAAGCAATTTAGAAACATTTTCTAACAAATTTGAATCAAACTACGCTAGATGAAATAACGATGTAAAACGGAATGAAAATTAATACTATTCACTGTTTGTACGAAGTAACGGTAAAAATGATGAATAAACTATTTTATTGGATAGTTTTCTCTCGGTATTCATGAACAATAAAATAAACCGAATGAAAATTTACTACAAAAAATCGCAATTCTTGTTACAATATAATTAGATTTTAACTAAATATTACGACAGTTCGCTTGAATTGTTCTTGTAAAATCCTAACACGGATTTGAACATTCTTAGCTAGCGCAGGGAGAAATGAATGCTCACTCGAAAGCTCGTAAATCGTTTTTCGGTGGGCGCGATTGGGCCAATCCTCGAGTCTCGAGACATCGATTTTCGTCCTGTAGCGGCAACGGGCCGCGTCGCGACCGATAATAAAGCGCTCCGCGATGTAATAATTTAGGCTCTCGGTCTGCTCGTTTGATGCACGACCCGGGAGTGGCACGGAACGGCAATTAGCCGCGCTCGCGGTAACCGTTTGATACAGTCGCCTTTAATACTTTCTTAACACCAGAAAACTCGCTAATAATATATCACGCTCGAGTTAAATCATCGCTCCGAGAATTATTCCCGAAACACTTACGGGAGTCCGCGGATTTAACTCAAATGACGGAGCGAAGTAGGGTGCAGGTTAGTTGTCGAGTAAATAGCCTAGAAAACTACTCTCCCCAAACCCAGTCTCGGTGCGCAATTATTTACACAACTAACTTTACTCTACCAGAGCTTACACGCTGGCCCCGCTCTACTCGTCTTGGAAGTTTTGCCAAAGCAAATCCCGCTGGGCGTCTTCGGTAACCAAAAACTTGCCACGAGACGGTTCGTTTCAATTCGTCAATTGATTTTCTAGCAGAGAGCTATGATCGAGATATAAGAGTGAAGCTACACAAATAAAAAGATTTTTTCGATGCTTAATATCTATTAAGGTCCAATGCAGGCTTAAAATAGGTACCCATAACTATTATTTTGGGTAAATCTTAGGTGAGGAAATCTAAACTCAACGTGTTATACGCACTGTACATCCTAACTCCCCTCTAATAATCCTACTTTGACTAAGCTCATGATTTTTGACGCTCTATGGAGGAAACGTTAACCGATCGAGCTACGCATAAGTGTGTCACTCGTCGATCTAGTCGAGCTATTTCGACGAATGCAAGAGCTCGACGGCGATGATAAAGAGAGAAAAGCATAACTAATGACGCGTAGATAAACGACGCAGCAAACGACGCGTAACGAAGGTGCCTCGGAGATTTCGCACGCAAACGGATCGAGAATTCCCCCGAGTCGTGACGAGACCCTCTCGTCGAGGAAATTGTTTGGTCCGACGGATGTGTAACTCGTGAGATCGGGAAGACCCACGGGATGGAGCTCCGCCAGCCGTAACGCGACGCCATTCTCGCCTTTTTTTTCCTCTAATAAAGAAAGATCGAGATAACGTCTTTTCGTTATCTCGCGTCGACGTACGTCTAGAAATTGTAAATTCGACTGTAACGCTCAACTTCGAATGAGATTCTTGTGTAAGTATATTTGTTGACTGCACTTCGTTCATTACTCCGATTCCCGTTCGCATACGTGTAACAATACGTATACGAATAGAACTTTTATAGCCTCGGTCAATTGACCGGGATACCGTGTTGGAATATCATGCACATTTGAAAAAAAAAATGGTGAAGTCATGCGAGCTTTTATGAAATTTCTCATACTCATATTCCGTACTTGATAAAACACCGACTATCATCTCAATTCCCTTCTCTACTTGAACCAATTTTAAAGCAAAATTCATTTTTCCCTCTTCACGTGCGGAATTTTTATTTTACGATTGACAATTAACGTTTAATGAAATGAATTGCGATGTTAAATTAGGTATAAATGAGTCTCGAAAAATTCACGATGAGATTGAACGATGGTAAAATACGAAAGTGCGTTAATTGCGTTGAATATTACGACAGCTGCGCGATCCGAAACACCGACAAGAGAATTGTAACGAACTATGTGCGGAATATCGCGAAGCTTAAGCGTCGTTCGCGATTTGTCGTGCGTTCTCGGGCAATTAAAACCGCGTTTGTTTGCGTACATTATCTGTCAGGCTCATCGAGCGGGACGTTTATTCGCTCGTCGAACACCGCTCGAGATGCTGCCGTGCACCAACAGTGCGATTTTATCAGCGATCCTACTCGTTTTCGTCGGAGTAGTCGACGGACAGAGTTCGCCCTTGGTGAGGGTCAGATTCGGTCAAATTCGCGGCAAGTGGACGAAGAGCGCGAGGAACGCACCGATAGCCAGCTTTCTTGGGATACCATACGCCGAGCCGCCTATTGGGAAGCTGAGATTCAGGGTTAGTCGATTAAATTTTTTTTCCCACTGCTCGATCGAATGGAATTAGAGATAGAGAGTGAATAGCCGAAAAAAGAGAGCAACCATTTCGCTCGAGCAATTCGCAGCGTCTTCTTGGGATTTTCGAGATAGAACTGCGAGATGAGTGACTATTACGGTGGCCTATTTATCAATCGTCTTCGTAATTAGCCTGATTCCTCGCTGTAATTTTCAACGCTGACTTTAATTCTGATATATCGCGAAGTGTCACGTTTAATATTTCGTACCGACACTCTTCGCTCTTCTCGTCATTTTCAATTATTTTCGTTTGAATCATTTCGTACCGAGAGGTCAAACATTCGTCGTTATTCGATGTTGTTTTGCAGAGTCCTCGACCTTGGAACCACACGTGGTTGGAAATACGAGATGGAACACGAGATGGGCCGATGTGCATTCAACTGGACGAAGAAGAGGACGTTGTTATCGGTAGCGAGGACTGTCTATACTTGAACGTTTTTGTACCTGTGGTACGTTTCTGTTTTGGAAAATCAAATTAATTAAGAATAACGTAAAGTTTGATAAAAGAGCGATGATTGATTATTTTCATTATATCGTTCAAACTCGTAACATTATCCAGCGTGAGAGACCGAACCGCGAGGTTGTTCAATTAAATTAATTCTAAACGATTCAAGGTTACGTGTCATCGCGATATTCATCCATTTAACGCTCGACGTGTGTCGTTGAAATTGGACGGATGTTACCGCTATAGCACAGCTTACGTCATTAAAACACCTAAAATTTGACTTTGATCGTGAGTTCATACTCAAATTATTTTCATAGTCGAAGAAAACCGAGCTATTCAAGTTACCGGTTGCTGTTTTCGTTCATGGAGGTGGATTCAATACTGGTTCTAGCAACAGCAGCATGTTTAGCCCGGAATATATGGCGGATCAAGGAGTGATTCTGGTTACGGTCAACTACCGTCTTAACATTTTTGGTAATAATATGAATAAGAAAGTTTGTTAATGGGACAAAATTGACAGACACTCTTACAATTTATCCATGTGTGCTGGATTTCTCGATTTCAGGATTTTTCAGTACCGGTAACGAAGCTTCGCCGGGTAATTACGGCCTTAAGGATATCGTAGCGGCCTTGGGATGGGTCCAGGACAATATCGCCAACTTTGGCGGCGATCCGGAATCCGTTACTTTATTCGGAAACAGCGCGGGTGCCGCTGCTGTTCATTTCTTAGCACTGACCAACGTTACCGAAGGACTTTTCCATCGATACATAATGCACAGCGGGACCAGTTTGGGACCATGGGCTATACATCATCGAAAGATCATCAGACATTCGTCCTTCGAATTGGCGCAACGCGTTGGTTGTTACATTCCAAACTACAGCGAAACAAAATCTCCCGAATCGTCCTCTAACGAAGCCGTCTCTTCGGATAATGACAAACATACCCAAGAGCTCCAGAAGCTCGTCGAGAAAGTCATCGACGAGTATGTAAACTACGACGACGAATTCGACGAGGAAATCGTTCATTGCATGAGGAATGCCAACGCCGTCGATATGTTGCAGACTTTGGAATATTTCGTAAGAAGTTGGATATTGCTCGCGAAATGAGCGACAAAGATATGTGTAACTTTGGTGTTCGCAGGGCAAGTGGAAGGGCAACCCGTGGTGCATCTTCGGACCGACGCTCGAGGAAGATTCCGAGGATGCCGTACTCACGAAGCATCCCATAAAAGCCATCGATGAGGGCCTCTTTCGCGACATTCCGTTCATAATCGGCCTCGTGGAAGATGAGGGATTGCTCAAGTCAGCCAGTTAGTAATCTAGTAATTAATATTGTCGTCTAGTTTAGTTCCGGACCAAACTAGTGGAACTTTGCGACTGAAATTTTATAGAGCTGTTCGAAGACAAGGAAGCGCAGATAGAGTTGGTCAATCACTTCAGTCATTTGTTGCCCTATCTTTTGGAGTATCAAGAATTGATATCGGAGAAGGTTGTATTCGCTCACGCGGTGCGAGATTTTTATTTCGACGGAAACGTCCGTGCTCGTTTGTTACGTAACATTACTGAAGTAAGCAACAATACTGGCAAACTGATTTGTTTTCAAGAAACGACAAATTTATGAATGATTACGACATTTTTATAGTTAATAGGAGACGCGACTATCAACTGGCCTACAATAAGAACGCTGAATCTACAGACGGAAAAAATGAATTCTAGCGCTTATTTTTATGTGTTTTCATACAAGGGAACTTTCACCTATCTTGGATATGGACCAGAACGAGAATATGGTAATGAATGTTACAATATGAAGATGCAAAATATTGAATATAAGGGAGGGTGGGGCAAAATGGGCACCCATAAAATTTGGAAGTCCTCGAAAATTTGGGGGCAAAATGGGCACCCATAAAATTTGGAAGTCCTCGAAAATTTGGGGG
>NCVS01002298.1:0-59870 GCA_003055095.1 Goniozus legneri
TGAGCAATGCGAATTTCGTAAAATTGGCTACTACATACATAAATTGAGTACTAAATGTTATGAATATATACGTAACTATTAAATAAAAATTTTTCTCTTTATCAATGAAGAGCTCTAATTGTATTGGCAGTTCCCGTTTTCGGGGTTCAGATAATGGCTTGATGAAATCAAGAATCCCAAAACGAATCGAAAAGAGAATTGTTAATGGCCAGAATACCCCGACATACACTGAAAAATTTGATTCACTATAATGAAAAATAACTCCAATTTTTTGGGGGAAATCAAACCTACGAACACCTTGGTTACAAACTTTCCCATTTCAGCGTAACTATACTTTATTTTGAGTTCGTCTTCTGTATGTGGCGATTCCCAATCAATTTTCATACGAGTTAAAAGTTCTTTGAACTGTAATAATTCTTTTATTTCACTAACGTGGAGTATCATTTTCAAACCATATGTGTTACTTACACCTTTCATCTCTACCAAATCGAAAATCATACATATTATGATTATAACCGAAAGGTAAATATACATATAATGAAAAACTAATTTTTCTCCTTTCATCTCACCAGATAATATATTTGGTATCTATGCAGAAAAAGTTATTCGGAGAAAATGGTGATAATGATTGTAAAATAGAATAATATAAAATTGAATATCTTTCGACATAGCTAAGTAGTAGAGTAGATGGGGGTAATGTCGTAAATTGGCGTTTTTGACAAAAGGAATGAAATGATGTAGTAGCCGTCTGTAAGGTAGGTGCCTTGTGACCGACGGAGGTCATGCATACAATACCAGCAATGTGTATTTATCTGTGACAAAAGGTTTAGCGTCATTTCAAGAACACACGTTTTCCGGACGACGAACTTATTTTTTGGTTTTAGCAAAAAAGTTATTTCCCGCAGTGGAAAATATACGAGGTAAGTAATTTCCAAAGTAAAATATCCCACCAAAGAAGAATAGTATTTCGTTTTTGGAAAATCTTTTGTTTATCATCGAGATATCCAACTAAACTTCAAAAATGTCCGTTGGGGAATTGACGTGAATTATATGAAGTAAAGAAATATTGATATACTGTTAATTATGCCAATGTTTTATATAAAAAAGCTTGAATAATTAAGTTTTTCGATACAATCTAATTTTTTAAGATTGTTTTCGATTGTTTTCGATTCATTAAAAAATTTTTTTCTGCAATTGAATTGTGAATTTTTGGGGAAATCATGATAATTTAACGGAAATTATGTAATTATGCAACTCTTGTGTGTGAATTCGCCGATTTTTTTTTTTCATTTTTTCTCCAGCGAATACCTAATTTTAATTCATTTCCATTTCTTTGATGTTCAATTATGTCAAGTTGCACTTTAATAATTTACAAAATGGAAAAAAATACGTAATAATATTTTATTTCATAACACCAAACCAGTAACTATTATTCTTTCACATTTTGGCACCTTTACTGCACTCGAAAAATAATTCACGACATGTCCTCCCAAATTTCGATGGGGGTAATGTCGTGAATTTTTGTTTTCTTCTCATCCAACACGAACAAAATTTCTTGCTAAAAAAATTTTGCTTAGCACAAACATTACCAAGCTAATTATCTTTCGAAGGAATGCTTACTCGTCGTATTCGGTTGAAAATTGCGGCCGTAACGAGCACGTCAAAGAAGAGTTCACGACATTACCCCCATCTACTCTAATTAGATTACTAGCGAATTTCTTTCGAAGTTATTTGGTTGAAGAAGAAAAATACCTGAGGAAATGTTGCCATGCATGTTGATATGATAATGAATCCCCTTTTTATTAGACTCGTACGTCTGTTTTCTAAAGGCCACATGCCCACTGAACTTAACAATTTACGATTTAAACCGTAGAAATAGGTTTCGATAAACTCGTAATCCATACTCATTGAAGTTCTTTCATAAATGCGATAGTGTCCGCACTGAGTAGCTATATCACTATCTACCTGCTTTTCGTTCTCGCCCTGATATTTATTATTAACTCCCTCGGAGAGAATAAAATTCTTCCACCCTATACGTTGTAAATAAATTTTCTTCGCCATAAGAATAATCAATTATTTATATTTTGTATTGAATCGATTCAGACACATGTCAGAGTTTGGTCGTTATACGCATATAATTAATTCAAGTTTCATGAAATTCTTAAGCCTCACATCCACCCAGAATTTCAAAATTTATAACAAAAAAATTGCGCTGTCTGTTAACCACTGCTCGTATATTATCATAAAAGTGTAGACGTTCATTTGTACGCATGATTTGAATTTCTAATATGTATATGTATATATATGTATCATGCAGAAGAAACAAAAAGTGTTGTTAATTTTTTCTTAAAGTTTTTCGTAGTTAATAATGTATTTTGAACTATTAGTTTTTCAGTACTAATGTAAGAAAATTATGAAATTTCACTAATTCATGTAGGGAAAATATACAAAAATGCACTGAAAATTGATTACTTTGAGGAAATTAAAATGTTTATATAAAATTCTATATTTATTATAAATTAATAATACTTGGCATTGACTAATAATAGTCGAATTAATTGATGATTATTTGAAGCGTCTCACCATCATGCTATAAGATATAATCATTCTCATCAGCTTAAAGAAGAAGAAAAAAGTGATGAAAAAAGATATTTTTGAACAATATATTTGAATATAGTGCTATACCTTACCTTATTGAATTCTTCCAGAGATAAAACAAATAAACTATATATTTTAAACGATCGTTTAACTTGACTTCTCATCATGAGAAATAATAATAATTTTTGTATTTTTATTGGACATTCGTACCAAAAACTATTATAACTGGGAAATAACTTTAATTATTTATCAAACGTAGAAAATAATAATTTATCACACTGATGATTATCTAACTTACATTTTTTCACACAGTTGTGAACTGCTGTCGGTAACCATCTGACCTAATTGCATCGAAGTGTAATTCACTACAGTGGCGAAAACAGCAATTATTATTGGTGAACCGCGTGCCATCTGAAATAGAATTGATATATTTGATAACATATCATACAAAATTATTGATGTTCAGAAATCTCACAATAGTCATGGATAAAGCACAAGCAAATACAATTTCACTCCATACTAGCAATGACTTTACTCTATAAGTTTTTTCTAAAAGATCGGTGAATCTGAAAAAAGCAACAGGTGCAAAAATATCATTATAAAACAATACAAATAAATGTGAAAATTTTCACTCACTCAAGAGCTTTTTTGTGTCGTTCGACACAAATCACAATTGACCGGTATTGTCTTTGCGAACCAAGTGAACTGCCAAAACTCGATAATGTCATTTGTAAACGATAGCTGATACAGACCATTTCCAGAAAATCATTTCATAATTATTCGATAAAGTCTCAAATATTTACTCACCTTGTAATTATGAACATTCCACAAACGTGAAGCATGAAGACTACAAACATCGACACTCCAGCGAGTATGTAAATATATTGACTACTAAATGTAATGATTACATACATAACTATTAAATAAAAATTTTTCTCTTTATCAATGAAGAACTCTAATTGTATTGGCAGTTCCTTTTTCCGAGGTTCAGACAATGGATTGATGAGGTCAAGAATCCCAAAACGAATCGAAAAGAGAATCATTATCGACCAGCTTACCACGACATATACTAAAAAATTTAACTCAATTCAATCGAAAATAGCTCGTATTTCTTTAAAAAAAAAATCAAACCTGTGAATGCCGTAATCAAAAACTTTCCAATTCCAGCATAATTACACTTTATTTTGAGTTCATCTTCTGTATGTGGCGACTCCCAATCGATTTTCATACGCGTTAAAAGTTCTTTGAACTGTAATAACTCTTTTATTCTACTAATGTGAGTATTATTTTATAGATGAATTCATTACTTACGCTTTTCATCTCTATTAAATCGAGGCATACACAAATCGCGGTCATAAACGAAACGTAAATGTACACACAATGGAAAAGTAATTTTTCTCCTTTCATCTCACCCGATAATATAGTTGGTATCTATGCAGTAAAAGCCATTTGAAGTGTGCGACAAATAGTTTATTTGTAATTAAACTATTTACGAGTCAGCTTCGACAAGAATCGAAATACCTGAGGAAATGCTGCCATCCACGTTAATATAACGACAAACACTCTCTTCATTAAATTTGTACGCTTCTTTTCGAAAGGCCACAGTCCGATTAAATTTAACAATCTACGATTCAAATCGTAGAACTGGGTTTTAACGAACTCGTGATCCATATTCGTCGAAGTTCTTTCATAAATGCGATAGAATTTCGTACTGTATGGCTGCATAACGATCTAACTCCTTTCCACTCTCGCTGGTATTCATTATTAATTTCTCAGAGTGAAAAAAATGTCAGTACCCTACACGTTGTGAATAAATTTTTTTCTTAGTAAGAATTATTAATTATTCACATTCTGTTTAGAATCGATTCAAACAGATATAAAAGTTAGGTCGTTTTACGTAATTAATTCAGATTCTGTAAAAGTTTAAATCGCACATCAAACAAGTTCTTTAAAATTTATTACGAGATATTTCTCGGTCGATTATTCGTTGTGCGCATGTTCTTAGAAATGTACAAACATCCTATTTGCATGCAAGCGATTTCATTGTATACCTACAATGTTTGTATATGAAACGAGAAGTAAAGATTTGAAGTGTTATGAATTCTAAAAGTTTTACTAATAATCATTGTTTTAATTGTTGGTTAAATCACAAATTGTTGGTTTAATTTTAAAAATTAAATATGGGTATATCTACGATAATACGATTGTATCGTCGATGTTTCATTCCTCATTCGATGAATTATAATAAAATGAAACGAGTAGATGCCCAGCTGATTATGTTTATTATCAGGTATATTAAATATTCTACAATAACAATACGCCTTTTATAAAAATTATCATAACATAATATTAGTCCAAGCTCTTAATTGCCATACAATATGATGCTGTCATTCGCACCATCTTAAATGATAAATATATCGTCAGGTCAACAAAGATTAATGAAAATTGATGAAAATAAAAAAATTACGTACCTTACTAAAATCTTCTAAGCATAGTCTAACAAACGAATAAATTTTCAGGGATCGAGGTTTTTGACTTTTTAATATTAAAAGTAACAATATTTTTTGTATTTCTATTGGATGTTCATACCAATAATTATCGTATCTGGAAATTACTTAAAAAATTTGGTACATGAAAAATTATTGGCACTGTTATGAATTTATTGAGACGATACTTTTCAATATTAATTTGAATAATGTTAAAAATAATTAGTTACTAGAAATTGTATATAAGTGCATCAAAAACCACTCAGATTACACTATGACACTCATAACACTAATATATAAGAAAAACGTGTTCATCAGCACTCAACGTACGTGCTCTCCCAAAATTTTGTGCTCATGTCAGTTACTGATTGTCCAAAGTACATAAGACCATAACTTAACCCAAAAATTGTCAAACTAAGACAAAAAGATTTAATTTCTGTTATCTGAAATGATTATTTTTTTTTGTATATTATTTTAAATTTTACTAATTTAAATAAATATTATTATATTATTATGTATATTTATATATATATATATTCACTTCCGCACACGCTATCATAGCAATAATAATCATTGCTCCTATTGCAGATAAAATCTGATTTTTATATGTATCTTCAAAATTTTCAATGAACCTGTAATTGGAATAATTTTTCTATAATAATCATAACGTAATGACTAAGTTTATAAGAATAATAATGTACTCCAAAGCTTTATTGTGGCGATATACGCAGAGTATAAGGCTATTGCATTTTTCCTTAATCTCGTTATACTCGTTTCTGAATTCCGATAGCGAAATCTGCACGCGATAACTATAAGATAATCAACATTGGATTATTTGGAAACTTTTATTTATATTTGCAATTACCTAACGACAGCAAACATTCCACAAACATGTTGTAAAAATACTAAACCCAGTGTCATTTTGGCAGTTATGAAAAATAGTATGACAGTGAAGGTTACGCTTATGTACATGAAGAAGCATGTATAGTATTTCTCTTTGTCAATGAAAAGTTCTAGTTCAACGTATAGATCAGGAATTCGAGATTCGTTTAATGGTATAATTATATCTAGAATTTGATTCCGTAATGTAATTACACAAATAGCTATCCACAGCAACGATGAATACGCTAAAAAATATTAGTTATAATTTATAATTCTCAGAATTCTAGATATGTTAAAACCTGCAAACGCTTTTGTTAAGAAATTCCCAGTTGCGGCATATTTTCTCTTAATTTGAAGTTCTTCTTCGGTATGCGGGGATTTCCAATCAATCTCTATCCGTTCAAGAAGATGTCTGGCCTAGAATGAATTTAATTCATACGAATCTAGATCAGTGAATAAATATCGAATTCATCGCTCACGTTTCCAATCGTAGAATGTTCAATGCAGGTATTCAATGCCGCTGCAAACGCAACAACCATAAGAGGGAGGATGTCCAATAGATGTTTCGTATCAGGGCTGTTCTTAATTAAATTGAGAACCTACGTAAAGTATTTCATCAAATACTACGAAGTGAAAAAATTATTTATGTACTTACGAAAGTATAGAAACTACTATACTTTAACAAATTATACCTGAGGTAGTAATCCCATCCACGAACTAATTATCACAAACATTTCTATGAATTGGCTTTTGCAATCGACATCGAGAGGCCACTGTCCCACCATGCGTACTAATTTACGGTTAATGTCGTAATAGTGACCATCCTCGATATCCATATTTTCATCGACGCTCAGTTGCAAAGTGCAACAGCAGACTAACAACAGTTTCGTGAACGACTGTTGCATTTCGTACCCAACCCTCCGTAAACGATCCCTTGTGTACATTTTTATTTATTAACGCGTATAAAGACTTCAATAGAAGGGTGAGTTCGCGCAGAATTACAAATTCATTATTGAAAAATTCAAACCAATCTCTCATAAGAACACAGGTCGTTTTATTTTCATTGGCATTGTAACAAATTATTAAAAATTTCTCAATGTAATCTGTAATTAATGAACATACTGCATGCACTTATTGAGCTTGTAATATTCTCGTATTTGTTTCCCATACTCGTAGTTCGATGGATTGTTGTTTTACAAGATCTTATGATAGTGCAAATACAATCTGATATTTAAGGATAGAGTGCGACTATGTTATTCTCATTTCGTTCCACTCAATGTATACACGTAAAAGAGCCTAATTTTCTGCCAGTGTAATAATTACCGTTTCTCCTGAATAATTGTACAGTATGAAAGGATCGTCTGCAATATCTTAAAAATATAATTTTAATTTCAGATGCCCACTGGATGCACTTCAATTAATTCATCTGACGTACCGTTCGTGCAGATTCCAGAGTTAATGTGAGCCTGTAAAAACTCAAGAAACAAGGCGATTGACTTCTACACAACATAACTATTAAGGATTTTTGGATCTTGGTAGAATGGTTGTACCACATCGTATCGTAACTACAATAATGGAATTTTTATATAAAATTTGTGAGTATGATCACTTTTTTTTTATACTTACAAGTCGTTCGAAGTTTTTAAACTAGCGTTGATTATTTTTTGGCCAAAGTAAGACATGGCTATAAAATATCCGGCTTGGCCTACAAAGAAGCAAATGTATCGAATATCCATTCCCTAAAATTAATTGATATTGTAATAAAACTTGGTCGAGACGAGTGTTATCAAACAAATCTTACTATATCATTTATCACACGAACGAAAGACATACTCATTACACATATACATGTCGGTAATTGCAGCATAATATGAGGTGAATAGTAAGAATTCATGAGGTCGGCAAACCTTGTAATGAAATTGCGAAACGAGTATTGAAATAAAAGAAAATGGTATATGTATGACATCATGAATTATACCAACTCTATCGTTTCGTGATGAAACTTTATACAGATGACTAAATGTCGGAGCACTTTTTGTTCGTTCGACATCTCAAAAATATGCTTCATACGGTATCTACCATGTGAAATTAGCGTAAAAACATTATATTAAATTTAATATTACGATATTGCATAACCTAATCAAAAAAATTACTAACGTTAATGAACACATAACATGATAAATTATTTACATACCCTAATATGGTATACATGCCGCATAAATGTTGTACAAAAACTATGAACATTGAAAAATTCGCTAATAAACAAGTAGCCGCGATTATACTCATTAGATGTACGTGAATTAACAAGTGAGTTGCGTATTTATTCTTATCGATAAAGTACTCAACGTAATTTAACAGACAGATTGTGCGCGTTCCATTAATTGGAGATATGACATCAAGTATTTGTGGAATATGAGTAAGAGGCATAAGAATTACTAGTGTCCCGTAAAAATACCCTAAACCGTGATAAAATAGATCCAATAAAAGTGTTATTTTATCATAATGAGTTTGAATTTTCTGATGCCTTACAAACAGCAAATCGTACATTGGCCTGACCCAAGGCTGTGTATTCTTCTAAAATTTGAATTTCTTTCTCTGCCATTTCGCGTTTCCAAGTGTACTTCACTCGTTCTATCATTTCATTCATCTAAGACGCGAAAATCCAAATAACGTACTCAAATTGCACCAAATCGATCAAAATTAATACTCACTTTGAAGTTGTCTCGGTAGCTAATAAACAACGATAGTGTTTCTGTAAACGCGCATACCGTAAACGGCACATGAAGAACGACAGAATTCAAGTTCAATTTTATCTTGAAAAAAATGGCTATCTGAAAAATTTATATTTTGCTAATTCGTACACGATGAGAATAAGGATTAAGTGAAAAAAAACTAATGTTCAACAAACCAAAACGAAGTTAGCCGATAGGGCGACAATCGACATGATCAATCTACTGACTATTTTCGCATTGCCATTCTGGTAGGGCCACTGCCCAGTGAAGAGTAGTAGACGCTTGTTACACTTATAATGAATTTTTCCCCTACAATCCATACTGTCCAAAGGCCGAACATCGACTGGAATGAGTCGTAAACTGCGCAAACTCAATATCTATCTTTTCCAATGCTCTCCAACTCAAATATAATTGCGTATTCCCCCATCATTACTTTTTCATGTCTTGAAAATATCACATGTACGGGGTTGAATTGAAAAATTGAAAAGAAATTCATCCTTTGCTGATATCGATCGTAATTCGAATTAGTTGATTCGAATTTTCATTGCTAACATTAATACGACAACCTTCAAATTTGCTTATACGTTGAATGCTTATTTTCAATAGTCACATAAACAGTTACACGTTTTCTTTACATCGTCATTCCTTTATAAGAGCATGTATCACGTAAGTTGAGAAACTTTGTCCTATACATTTTAAAATAGATATGTTGAAAAACACTTATTGAAAAAATGAGCTGATGATAACAGTTTAGAAAATTAATTTTTATTCGTATTAATCTTTGTTTCATGATACATTTGAATTTGTTCGAATGGAAGAGTTTTTAAATGTAATTATTATATGTGAGTATTAAATAAACTTTGATCCTGAAACAAACCTTGTTTCGGATAACGACTATGTATTTATATTAATATTGGGACATATTGAATAATACCCATTATTATAATTTTCTAATCATCATGCAATATGATATTATCAATCGTACTACCTTTAAAAAACAGAAACGATTCAAAATGCAAGTATTTGTACGAATATATTTGATACTTCTCACCTTAGATAAATGTTTCATTGAGTATTCGTGAAACAAGAATCCTCTGTATGGCTGCGATCGCTGACTCTTGAGCATTATTAGAATCAACGTTTTCTGTATTTTCTGCGATTGTTCGTACCAACAAGTGTCGTACCTGCAAAGTGACTTAAATTTTGATTAAGTGTAAGAGAATTACGAAAATGACTATCTCGTTTGAAGAACAAGAGTAAAAAAATGATTATGAAATCGTATTGATTTTATATTTTTTATATGTATTGCAATGTTTAAATAGAATTAGTAATCGTAGGTATAGGGTAAAAAAAATTATTCGTTCATAACAGGTTTAAGAATAATTAACATACAATTGTTCGCACACTTCTGAACTTGCGTTATATAAATTCTGCCCTAGAAGCGATGGGAAAAAAAGGAAGGCGGGCATGAAAACTGCTAGAGCGTACGATTTGACACCAGACATCTACAATATTATAAGATTACGTTTGAGAAAAAGTGAGAATAGTTTTGCTTTTAATTGCCTCTGCCATTACGAAAGTGGATACTGTGAAACTTCCAGTCATGACAATTGTAGATTGTATACTGTAAACGTTTTCAATGAGATCCATGAACCTAAAAATTTCGAATAAAATATTTGAAGAAGTAATATTTTTTTATATGAAATTATATTACTCTCTTTTTCCACTTTATAAATAACTAACTCTGCAGCGTAGTTGTGACGTTGCACACACAAGGCAATGATGTCGTATTTCAATTCGAATTTATTATTTTGATTTTTATATTCTGATAAAGTCATTTGTAAACGATAACTAAAGAAAGAGAAGAAAATATTATATCATTTTAATAATGTAATCATGTTTAACATAGACAAAATGATTCATAAATACCTTATTACCATGTACATTCCAGTGCAATGTAGGATAAATACTAAAAACATTGTCATATTACCAGCTATAGAAAGAATTATGACATAATGCACAAGGAAACAATAAATCAGAGTAGAATGAAAGTATTTCTCCTTATCAATGAATAGTTCTATATGAACGAGTTGTTCATGATGCGATTTGTTTGATGATATTAACATGTCGAGCATATCGAAACCTAATGAAGCTAGTGTCGCTAGTGGCCAACCCAATACCATATATACTAAAATAATTTCCGTGTACGTCAATACAATGCAACAAATGTCATTAAAAATGTGATTATTGATTATATCATAATTGAACCTGCAAAAATGGAGGTTATCAGTTTGCCAGACTCGGCATATTTGCGTTTAATTTGTTTTTCTTGTTCATCTAGGATCGATGTCCAATCAAATGCTAAGCGTAACCAAAGCTTTTTGATCTGAAAAATAACTAATAAATAAATAATAAATATAGTCATGTACGAATGTTGTATACACTACTAACGTTGTCTTTTTTTACGTGATATATGCAACAGATGAAAAAATTGAGAAAAGAAATAGTAAACGAAGGCAAATCACTAATAAGGTGTGCTTTCACTTCGTCAGTAATGAAATTTGGTATCTATAATGAATTAAAATGATTAATCGGTACTAACTCTACATAAAATATTCATTCGCAAACTCTTTTTGGGTACCTGATTTATCGTTGACAATAATGAACAGAGAATTGTGAGCAGTCTTAAGTTGCGGCTACGACGTTCGTTTTCGCTAGGCCACAATCCTATGACAGACAATATTTTACGATTAAGATCGTAATAATGACTTTCGTGGAACTCCATCCTCAATGACGTACAATAAACAACTGGAATCATTGTTTTTCCATCTATTTTGACTCAGCCCGTTCTCTTTACGAATGATTATGCAATTATGTATTATGCAAGTGAGAACGCAAATTGCAGCATAACGAAACGTCAGATGACTCCCTTCATTGAGGGTAAATCTCATATGAATTTTTCATCAGATGACGGGAACTATCGATGTTTACGATACAATTTGTGCGAATGTTTGTATAATATATGAATAAAAGAATTTACAATGCACACTGTAATCAATATGAACGGTGAAAATTAATTTTATAATCATACATAAGTTTACTGTTGGTTGTATTTAGTGACGCTGAGAGATGTTCTTCTCTAGTGTTGGTTTCAATGATTTTAGTTTTTCAAATAGTTGTAATGTGAGGTTGATCGTTTTGAAGAATAATGGTTCATAATTATAAATAGAGAAGGCTGAAATATTTCTTTTTATATTTTTATTCGTGCAACAATAACGATTAAACAATTATAATAATCAACAACGTGTTACTACGAGTTATTATTTAAATTTCCTGATCGCCATACTATAAGATATAATTAATTGCAACAGCTAGAAAAGTAAAATAAATTGAAGGTAAAATTGACCATAAAGAATTTTGTCTGTTTTTCACCTTGTTAAATAGTTCTAAGTCCAAGGTACCGATTAAAAATCCATGGAATGATTGAGATTTTTGACTTTTCAAAACCATAATTATTAATAGTTTTTGTAATTCAATCGGATATTCGTACCAATAATTGTCATATCTGTTAATTAAATCAGTAGTTAATTTAAAAATGTTAGATTAAGGAATAAAATATTAGTTCATATTGCAACTATAAATATCTGATAAAAAATGAAAAACCTACAATGCTGCGCAGAATTCAGTATTCTTGTTCATCAGATATTGTCCTAAGCTTAAAATCAACGATGTGAGAAACATTAAGCATATACCGATCAAGAGATATTCCACTCGCGATATCTTGAATATAGAAATTAATACTATATTGAAATAATATTAATCGAACATTGATGCTTACCTCTGCAGATATAAATACAGCCACTAGAAGACTTGTCAGCACGCCAATTGCAGACAGATACATGTAAACTTCGTTCATAATCCTAACAAATCTGAAATCATTGATATTATTCGTATATAAATAAAATAAAATGGAATATATTGTTTGTTGTTGTGTTATAATATTACTGTTTACAGTAAAGTTAATTAGCTAGTTAGTTAAATTTTTATAGGTATCTTATGAATTTTTTGTTTCCTTCTCATCACTCACTCCATATATTGATTATGTTGATGTATACACGAAACAAGAGAGTTATATTTTTCATCAATTTGAATACTCCGATTTACTGACTTCGAAAAAGTTACTCGTATACGATAGCTAAAATAAAATATGAAAAATCAATAAATATAGGTATATAATGAATTAACACAAACAAATCTGATGATAATTAAATGAATCAATATTTATCATTCGATTATTCATACCTAACAATGGTAATCATACCAAAAGCATGACACGCAAAAGCTACTCCTAATGCAACATTTCCAACTAGGATAGCTATTACAATGGATTGGATAAAAACAGTATATAAGAAGATGCTGTAATAATATTTATCGGTATCGATGCCAAAGAATTCTAGTTGGACCATCGCATTACGCGATCGTGATTCATTTGACGATGAATTAAAATCAAGAATCTGAGTGGTAAACACAAAAAGGACAATTGCAGACCAAGTTATAATTGCATAAACTGGAATGATTTTAATTATATATTATAAACAGAATGTAATCATAATTTCCATTCAAATCATATATTTTTCATTAGTTTGAAACCTGTAAATATAGTGGAGATGAATCGGCCTAATGTTGCATACTCGTGTTTAATTTTATTTTCCTCTGTAGCACGAGGCAATTTCCAATCAATACACATGCGAAACAATAAGTCAGTTACCTATAATATTCAGTAATTACTTCATCGTTAAAAAAATACAAACACAATGTTGTTAAATGCGTCGAATACTACTTACATTATCCTTCTTAAAATACGACATTAGCGTACACATCGAACTGAATAAAGTTATCGTAAAAATGACCAAATCGGCTATCATTCTATCGGCTAATGATTTTCGACCGATTAAACTCAAAACCTACTTGTAAAATATCAGAATTTTAAATTAATTATCGTCTCCATTATACCTACATATATTTTATCGATAACAAAGCAGTATACTTGTTGTATGCTGGATGTCCATGAGACTAAACTGGTCAATGCTCTAAGGCAGTTACTTTTACAAGTTTTATCGAAAGGCCACTGGCCTATCAAACGCAAATTCTTCTTGTTGATTTCATAGTAAAAACTTTCTTCAAAATCCATTTTCAGTTGAGTTCACGACGAGTATAGGTTGTCTTCGTGTCTCACTTCCAGTAAAAACTTTTTCGCACGTAAACAACAGTTAATTGTCTTGGGAATTATACTACTGAACAAGTACCGATGAATTTAAACACAAAATTTCGAAAAGTGGAAGAAAAACATAAATTGATAAACGATGGAAACTATTTGTGTTTGCGATACAGTTTATGTGAATACTTGTATAAAGTGAGATTAAACTCTAGCGTTCGCTATACATATAACGCAAAGAATATCAAATACTGTTAATATGAAGATTAACAATTCATACTGAATTAAAATATTTTATTTCATTTTTCTATTCATGCAGCAATAACAATTATATAACTACAGCAATCAACAATGTGTAATTACGACAGATGAGTTAATTAAATTTTCTAACCGCCATACCATAAGTCATAATTAATTGTGCCATCTAAAAAAAAATAGTAGAAGCTGAAAATAACATCAAATTTAAAAAGTTTTATACTGTTGTCTACCTTGCTAAATAACGCCTAGTCCAAATCACCGCCCACAAAAATGATTTGAATGAGGTCGGTTTTTGGCCATTCAATAGCATAATTATTAATAGTTTTCGAAATTGAATCGGATATTCATACCAATAATTATCATATGACTCTACTGAGCAAATGTCAAGACCGATTCAAGTAATTCAGACAACAATTTCTGAAGAGGGAAGAAGTATACTATGAATTGTTAATTAAACGGTGAGAACATAAAAGCGATGTTCGAGAGATAATTTTTGCAACTGCTTAAATAATAATATATAATTGAAAGAATTTGAAATGTACACTGTAATCAATAGGAAAATTTAGAATTCTATGACCATAAGTCAATTCTTTCTTGACGATTACTTTGGTAAGGTTGTTTCCAGTTTTTTAAGTGATTATTATTCGAAGAAATACATTTAATGTTGAAGAAAAAAAATTATGAGCTTCTTGAGTTTTTATTTATGCAACAGTAACTATTAAACTATGAAGACAATCAACAACGTGTAACTACGAAAAATGAGTTAATTTAATTTTCTAATCGTTATACCGTAAGATATAATCAATTGTGTCATCTATAAAAATGATAAAATTAGAGATTAAAATTAAGTGCAAGCAGTTTTGTCCTATTTTTCACCTTGTAGAATAGCACTAAATCCAGATCGCCAATCAGAAATACTTTGATTGATTGCGGTTTTTGACTTCTCAATAACATAATTATTATTATTTTTTGAAATTCAATCGGATATTCATACCAATGGTTGTCGTATCTGTAAATTAAATTGGTAGCCAACTTTGAAATTGCAGTATGAACACTAAATATTAATTTATGTTGTAGGCTGAAATATTTGATAAAAGATCAAAAACCTACATTGCTGCGCATAATTCGGTATTCCTATCCATTAGATATTGCCCTAAACTCGAAATCAAGCTATTAATGAGCATTGTGCCCAAACCGACCAAAGCATATCTCAGTTGTGACATCTTGAATACAAAAATGATTACATTTTTTAATTATTTTTGATCTTATAATGGTTCTTACAGCAGCAATGGTGAATATAGTCGCTGAGAGAACTGTTGTCATTGCAGCTGCAGCTTGATACATGTAATAATCATTTAAAATCTCAACAAATCTGAAATCAATCTAATATCATTGATGCCAAACTAAAATACTACAACACATAAATAATATCAATCTATTGTAGAACATAATTCTATTAAATTGTCTATAAAAAAAGTAAAAAAAAAAAATCAGTATTTTTTCACGACATTTTGAAAACATTCATTTATTTCTCTTCACTTACTCTTTATATTTATTATGCCGATCTATACATAGAATAAGAGATTTATATTTCTCATTGAACTGCATATCTGAATTTGTTATTTCCGAAAAAATAATACGTATACGATAACTAAGAGAAAATATGAACGTATCACAGTATGAATAAGACTAAAAATATCGAGCAATGACGATGTAAACAATATTTGTCGTTGCGTTAATCATACCTTATGATAGCAAGCATACCACAAGCATGTTGTCCAAAAACCATCGCTAATGTAATATTGCCAACCAGGAACGCTGATACAACTACTTGCAAGAACACGGTATATACAAGAGTAGGATAATAATAACCATCGGTATCAATGATGAAGGTTTCCACGTGGACTAACGTGTGACGTGGCCGAGATTCATTTAATGGTGATATGAAATCGAGAATTTGAGGACTCAATATACTAAGAAGAGTCGTTGGCCAAACCATAATTACGTAAACTGAAATATTTCTTCATCATATATCATGATATGAATAAATATATCATACTATAACATAATTATAATATAAGTTCTAGACCTGTGAATATAGTACTTAAAAATTTGCCTGCTGTCGCATATTTGTGTTTAATTTTGTCTTCCTCTTTAGTACGAGGTGATTTCCAATCAACGCTTATACGTATAAACAGTTCTGTCACCTACAAAATTTCACATTTCTCCGTTGTTAAAGAGTTATAAGGTGAATTTGGCGTAATGTGTTAAATAATACTTTACGCCAAATTCACCTTATAACTCTTTATGTGTTAAATAATACTTACGTTATCCTTCTTCCAGAACGTCAGTAGCGTAAATATTGAATTTAATGTAGTTATAATCAAAGTAGACAAATCGGGTATCATATTTTCATTAAATGATTTTTGAGCAATCAAATACGAAATCTATTCATAAAATATTTTAATTTGAAACGTGTTATCGTCGGCATTGATCATGGACATGCCTAATAAGTATACTTGCTGTATGCTGGATATCCAAGAAACTAAACTTGTGAATGCTCTTAAGAATTTACTTTTGCACGTATTCTCAAAAGGCCACTGGCCTATCAAACGTAAACTCTTCTTATTAATTTTGTAGTAATAACTTTCGTCGAAATCCATTTCTGCCGAAGTTCCACGACGAGTGTATTTCGTCTCCGTGTCTCCAAACGACTAACATTACTTTTTCATTGCACTGTCCCTCTTCAGTAAGCTTCCTTCTCGACGTATTCATATTTTCTCTATTTAATAAGTTCAGAAATCATACTGGCGAGAAAACACCAAGGCCAATTCAAATAATTCAAGTAAAGAATTCACATGAGAAGGAATACATCAATTAATAATTAAACAAGGAAAACTATCGATGTTTGTGACATCATTGGTGTGACTATTTGTATAATATATGAGTGGAAAATTTTAAATGTACACTATAGCCAGTAGGAAAGGTGCGAATTGATTCGATCTATAATCATAAGTCAAATCCCCCTTGACAGGTACGTTACAACGAATAATTCAAGTTTTCTGAGTACACATAGCGTGAAAAATTTCAAATAATGTTAAACGAATAATTTCAAGTTTCTTAAATTTGTATTCATGCAACAATAACTATTAAACTATTTTATCAATTAACAATGTATGATTACAAAAGATGAGTTAATTACTTAATTGCAAACAGTAATATAATTACTTTTACAAACGCTGTCTGTAAAATAATGACGTTGTGTTTACATCATACATTAACATGATAGACATTTGAAAATAAGTTCCCCGTTGTTTACTGTGTAAAAACTTCAAATACGGGTGTTGCGAGAAATTTTTTTGATTTTCCTACCTTGTTAAGCAGTGGATAGATACTAACAAAAATTAAATCACCGAGGAGAAGAGGCAAAGAAAATTCAGTTACACGCCAAGTAAGTTTTTTGGTGAATTTATTTAAATAACGATTTCTACTACTCAATTAATACAATTTCTCATAAAGAGAATGATTCTAAAACAATTTATTTTAATCTTCTGACCATCATGCCATAAGATACAATCATACGCACGATCTTGAAAAGTTTCCAGAATTAAAAAAAAATATTTTAAATACAAGGAAAATAAATAATTGCTTTACATAAATACATCATTATTACCTTATTAAATTCTTCCAAAGTAAGGGTGGCAACTATGAATGCACTGAAAGGTCTTGTCCTTTGACTTTTTAAAATCACTGGTAACAGCATTTTTTGGATTTTTGTTGGACATTCATACCAGTAGCTGTCATATCTGTAAGTTGAATTAAAAATGATATAATACTAATTACATCGATTCTAAACTGTGATATTGAGATGATAATTGGATGGAAAAATATACAATTTTTCACTTAATTCTATACTCAAATCTAGTAATGTCTGCCCTAAATTCATAGAAATGAAATTGAAAATCATTTGCCCAATGGCGAGACTGAAACATTTCAGTTTTGTTATCTGGAATGAAAATCATATTATAAAATATTTACATATATTATATTTCCGAGTCGAAAAACCTGATCGGTTTTGAATGGTTTCTTATAATATTGTCTAGTATTTGTATTCAAAGTTTATATTTGTGAGTACAGTAATCGGTATTTTTGTCGTATTTGTGAAAATCGCGTTTGAAAAGTGATTACATTCAAGAATGAAAGAGTATGAAAAACCAAATTCTCAAAAGAATTCAAAAAACCGAACAAATTTTTTGATTCGTGATACAACATTAAATTTTTTCCGTACTTCTGCCATCAGAAAAATTGCAGTCAAGAGCATTGAGGCCACAGCACACGCACATTGAAATTGATAGTAATCATTGAGAATGCGAACGAAACTAAAATTATGAACTTCAACTCACATAAATTCGTTAATGTTTATTGTTTATTTTTAATCCATTCCAACAGTACTGAATGTTACTTACTTGACTGCTTTATTATGATAATTTATAGAGAAACTAACAGCGTTATACTTCACTTCACAGCCATTCTTTGAATTTTCAAAATTTGATAAAATTGACTGCAAACGATAACTATTAAGAAAATTATGTTTTAATTCCAGTTGTTTTTAAGTAAACGTAGCATTATGATGATACTAAATTTATGCACCTAGTGATTGCAAGCATACCACAAGCATGTTGTATCAAAACAATATACAGCGTTATATTGTTAATGATAAAAATAAAAATTACTAAGAGTGTGAAATTGCCATACCACCAAATATAATGATAATATTTTTTTTCATCGATGAAAAGTTCTAGTTGAACTATATTTTCGCGTTGGCGAGTTTCATTTAGCGGAATGATTAAATCGAGAATTTGGTATCGCAAAGAATGAATGATCATGATGGGCGCGACTACACTTGAATATACTGTATAAAGGTATTCGAAAAGAAAACATTATTAAAATTAAGTGCGGACATCTTATGAATCAATTAATAAATTTCTTATGAAAAACCTGCAAACATGATGGTTAACCAGCGGCCAGTTTCAGAATATTTGTGTTTGATTTTATCTTCTTCGTTTGTTCGTGGTGAATTCCAATCGTCTGCTATTTGCAGAAAAATTTCTTTTATCTACGAGAAAAGTAATCAAAATTCAATACAGAATAAAAATTCATAATCCACCCGAAATTTCTCACTAACACTGTCTTGCTGAAATTGAACGATGATCGAAATAACTCCAGAGAAGAAGGTAATAACCAGCATTGGAATATCGTACACTATATCTTTCTTTTCATATTTCCGTTTAACTACATTCGTAATCTATTCTTAAAATATTGAATTTGTAAATGCATGGGTCAAATTTGAATTTCATTATGTATCGATAAATAATGAAACCTGTGGTATTATTCCCATCCATGAAACAATCAAAGTAAATATTCTCAGAAATTCTCTTTTGCACTTGTTTTCAAAGGGCCACTGACCTACCGCACTCATATACATGCGATTGATTTCATAATAATGACTTTCCTTGAAATTCATTCTTATCAAAATATTTTAGGTGAAGAATACACTCTGAAATATTTTGTGTATAATCCACCACAATTTCACTATTTCTCTTTATCGAACAAAATCAGGTTGAATTTAAATAACAAATGTCATAATTTCAGGTAACTAATAATCTAAGCCAAATATATTACTGACACAATATATATTATGGGAATTTGAAGTACTGAAAAAGTGGCAAATAAATAACAATTCTCCAGCTACTTACTAAGGTAGATGTCACTATAATGGTTTGAACTGACAAATTTCCTTCGGCGGATGTATGCTCATGGCCCAACCACCAGTACATGTTATACATTATTCAGTATGACTTCCCATGAATTATTCTTTTTGTACTTCGATTTTCATAACTCACTAGTACGTACAATTGCACTGAACTGATTAACAAATAAACGTCTCAAACAGGTGAAATTGAGTGTACATTAATTTATTATGAAACGTGAAACTACTACTATTCGTTATTGCAATTAAAATTAAAGAAAGAAAATTACACCTGAGACAAAGTTCGTTGTACATAGAAAAATACAGGTGTACATTTTAATACCTATGCTGGTATATCCCCGTTACTACAACGCTGCCGGCTCACATAACTTAAAATTTTTTTATTCCACTTGTAGTGATGGCTGTTTTTGAAATCCGTTTTCACAAAAGGCCATTAACGAATGCAAATCAGATAATCGCTCTTCAATTGTCCTCACGTATTCCCCCTCCTCGAATGTGAAATGATAGTGATATTTTTGTCGAATATAAAAAATGATCAATCATCGTGATACAATATGAAGCGAGTAGAGAAGGTAATCCAAGATTAAGGATTTCCATGGTCTACGTTCAATTTATTAGGGTTCTGTTTTTCAGTCGAATGTGCTAAGTCAGATTGAATCTATCCCAGAGCTGTGTGAATTAAATGAGTATGAAAAAATAATTAATTTGAATTTACACCAAGTGAATCTATTAATCAATTTATTCAAATCGTAAATTTTACTATTAAATTAAAATAACTACTAACAAAATAGTAATACAGCAAAAATATTATTTGTATTTTCTCACCATCATGCCGTATGATACAATCATACGCACTAACTGAAAAAATTGCCAACATAAAAAAAATAATCTTATGCGAGAAAAATTAATTACCTTATTGAATTCTTCTAAAGTTAGAACGGCAACTAGAAATGCTCTAAATGGCCTTGCCTTTTGACTTTTTAACATCACCAATATGAGCATCTTTTGAATTTCCATTGGATATTCATACCAATAGCTATCATATCTGTAAATTGAATGAAAAATTGATTAACATTGACAAAATTCATATGTAAATCTAACATAAAAATAACAAACAAATGTAAAAATATACAATTTTTCACTGAGTTCAGTACTCAAATTCAGTAAATTTTGTCCTAAACTCATAGCAATAAAGTTAAAGAACATCAATCCAATAGCGAGGGTGAAACATTTCAATTTCGATATCTGGAATGTGAATAATATTCCATGTTTATATCATATATGTTACATTAAATATTTAGTCAGATTATTCCTTCTTACCTCTGCCATCAGAAAAACCGTAGTTAAAAAAACAGAAAAAAAAGCACACGAACATTGAAATTGACTGTAATCATTAAGAATATAAACAAATCTGAAATTATGAGTTTTCATATTAATAGAAACATTCAAATTCGAACGTCGATAAACTTTACTCACTCAATAGTTTTATTATGATATTTTACACAAAAATTGATAGCCTTATAATCTTCAGCAGAATATTTCCATGCATTTTCGAAGTCGGACAAAATCGACTGCAAACGATAACTATTAACATAATTACAGGTCAATCTCTATCATAACTTTTTACAGAGAGCAATATGATAATACTGATATTAAATTTCTTTACCTAGTGATTGCAAACATACCACAAGCATGTTGTATCAAAACAATAAACAACGTTATATTGTTAATAATAAAAATAAAAATTATTAAGAGTGTGAAATTGCTGTAACACCAAATATAGTAATAATATTCATTTTCATCGACGAAAAATTCCAGTTGTACTATATTTTCACGTTGACGAGTTTCATTCAGCGGCATGATTACATCGAGAATTTGGGAACGTATAGAATGAATGAAAACGGCGGGCATAAATATCGACGAATATACTGTATAAAGATATTCGAAAAGAAAAAATTATTAATATCAAGCGTGAAATGATTATGATTCAATGAACTAATTTCTCATTATTAAAACCTGCAAACATCATGGTTAACCATCGGCCAGATTCAGTATATTTATGTTTGATTTCATCTTCTGCTTGTGTGCGCGGTAATTTCCAATCGTCTGCTATTTGCAGAAAAATTTCTTTTATCTACGAGAAAAGTAATCATAATTCAATATAGAATCAAAATTCATAATGCACCCGAAATTTGTCACTAACACTGTCTTGCTGAAATTGAACGATGATCGAAATAACTCCAGAGAAGAAGGTAATAACCAGCATCGGAATATCGTACACTATATCTTTTTTTTCATATTTCCGTTTAACTACATTCGTAATCTATTCTCAAAAGATTTTATTTATAAATGTGTGGATTGAATTTTTATTTGTGCACTCAGTATTGATAAATGATGAAACCTGTGGTATTATTCCCATCCAAGAAACAATCAAAGTAAATATCCTCAAGAATCTTCTCCTGTATTTGTTTTCGAAGGGCCACTGACCAACCGCACTCATATACAGACGATTAATGTCATAATAATGACTTTCCTTAAAATTCATCTTCAACCAAATAATACGTGAATATACTAAAAAATATTTTGTACTGACTTCACCATACTAATATTACTTTTCTGCCGAAAAGAATCAAATCAAAATTGAATAACAAATATTGTAATCTCGCATAATTGATAATCTACACTCAATATATTACATACTAACAACTCAGTGTATATCCTAGGTATATTCTATCAACGAAAAAATGGAAAATATTAACAGTTGTCGAGCTATTTATTACATTAGGTGTCACTAGTACGGTTCGAACTGACGAATTTCCCGCAGTAGATGCATGTTCGTCGCGCAACCACCAGAACGTGTTATACATTATTCAGTATGACTTCCCATGAATTATTCTTTTCGTTCATTGATATTCATAACTCACAAGTACGTACAATTGCAGATATCGAGACTAATTAAAAAATAAACATCTCAAACGGAAGTGAAATTGAGTGAATATTAATTTTTTTATGAAATGCGTAATTTCATTGCGATTAAATTTAATAGAAGAAATTTACACCTGAGACAAAGTTTGATGTCCATCTTGGTAATCATAACGCTGCCGGATCACAGAACTTAACATTTTTTTATTCCTCTTGTAGTGATGGCTGTTTTTGAAATTCATTCTCACAAAATGCCAGAGACGAATGCGAAGCAATCAGAAAATCGCTCTTCGATTGTCTTTACGTATTTCCTCTCCTCGAGTGTGAAATGATAGTGATATTTTTGTTGAATATAAAAACTTCTACAGTGATCAATTAATATAAGTATAAAAAAATAAATAATTTGAATGTATACCAAGTGTTTTTTCGATAAATTTATTTATATCGTAATTTTACGATTAAATTAAGATAACTACTAATAAAATAGTAATATAGTAACGATATTATTTGTATTTTCTAACCATCATACCGTATGAAACCATCATACGCACCATCTTGAAAAGTTGCCAAAATAAAAATAAGTTTTAAATTGATTAAGAAGGAATAATGATACTGAAGCAAAATTAACTACCTTACTAAATTCTTCCAAAGTTAAAACGGCAATTAGGAATGCTCTAAACGGTTTTGTCCTTTGACTCTTTAACATCACTAATACGAGCATTCTTTGAATTTTTATTGGATATTCATACCAGTAACTATCATATCTGTAAATTGAATGAAAAATTGATTAACATTGACAAAATTTATATGTAAATCTAACATAAAAATAACAAACAAATGTAAAAATATACAATTTTTCACTGAGTTCAGTACTCAAATTCAGTAAATTTTGTCCTAAACTCATAGCAATAAAGATAAAGAACATCAATCCAATAGCGAGGGCAAAACATTTCAATTTCGATATCTGGAATGTGAATAATATTCCATGTTTATATTGTGTTACGTTAAATATTAAGTCCTTCCTACCTCAGCCATCAGAAAAACCGTAGTTAAAAGTATTGAAATGATAGCGCAAGAACATTGGAATAGATAATAGTTATTAAGAATATAGACGAATCTACAATTTTGAATTTTTACTCAAAGAAATTTATGGAAACGATCAGATACTATTTATGCACTCAAATCTTAACATTTTCTAATGTTACTTACTCGATAGCTTTATTATGATATTTAATACAAAAAACGATGGCATCATATTTCATTTCATAATTTTTCCACGAGTTTCTGAAGTTTGATAAAGTTGTTTGCAACCGATAACTTTCAGAATGATTATAGATCAATTAGAGACTTGTTTTGCTACAGAAATTGTGATGAGAATGATATTAAGTTAACTTACCTAGTAATTGCAAGCATACCACAAGCGTGTTGTATCAAAATAATGTAAAGCGTTATATTGGCAATAATAAAAACAAAAATTACCGAGAGAGTGAAATTGCCATAAAACAAAATATAGTTATAGTATTCATTTTCATCGATAAAAAATTCTAGTTGTACGAAACTCTCGCGTGGACGAGTTTCATTTATCGGCATGATTAAATCAAGAATTTGGAAACGCATACAATGGACAATACTAATAGGCAATAGTATGCAAGAATATACTGTATAAAGATATTTGGGAAAGAGAGATTATTAAAATTGAGTGTGAAGTCCTTATCAATCAATTGATTAATTCCGCTCAAAAGAAAACCTGCAAACATTGTGGTTAACGATCGACCAGATTCACTGTATTTATGTTTGATTTCATCCTCTTCTGTTGTCCGGGGTGATTTCCAATCGTCTGCGATTTGCAAAAATATCTCTTTTATCTACGAGAAAAGGAATTAAAATTAAATATAGAATCAAAATTCATAATGCATCCGAAATTTGTCACCAACGCTGTCTTGCTTAAATTGAACGATGATCGAAATAACTCCAGAGAAGAAGGTAATAACCAGCATTGGAATATCGTACACTATATCTTTTTTTTCATATTTCCGTTTAACTACATTCGTAATCTATTCTCAAAAGATTTTATTTATAAATGTGTGGATTGAATTTTTATTTGTGCACTCAGTATTGATAAATGGTGAAACCTGTGGTATTATTCCCATCCATGTAACAATCAAAGTAAATATCCTCAAGAATCTTCTCCTGTATTTGTTTTCGAAGGGCCACTGACCTACTAGACTCATGCACATACGATTGATTTCATAATAATGACTTTCTTTGAAATTCATTCTTATCAAAATATCAGGCGAAGAATACACTCTGAAATATTTTCTGCAGAATTCACTAAACTTCTACTATTTTTCTTTATCAAAAAAGAACTAAACTGAAAGCAAATAAGGAATATAAATCTAAACTACACCAAATATATTTCTCTCGATTTACCCAGTATATATCCCAGATATCTTTATAAAAAAAAAAGTTAAAAACATTAACGATTCTCCAACTATTTATTACGGTAGGTGTCACTATTATGGTTCGAACTAACAAATTTCTTTCAGTATATGCATGTTCTTTGCAGAAACACCAACATGGGTTATATATTATTCACTATCTCTTTCAATGAATTATTCTTTCAGCATACGAATGTCCATAACTCACGAGTATGTATATTTGCAGATATTGAAACCGATTAAAAAGTAAACGACTCAAACGGAAGGAATTGAGTGTACATCAATTTATTATGAACTGCGTGACTACTGTTGTATTTTATTACGGTTAAAAAATGGAGAGAAAACTACAACTGAGAAAAATTTTAAATCTATAGGGTAATCAAAACGAATATTTGATGACTGGATGGGTGAACTAACTATGAAAGTAACTACTTACCCCACCAAACGTAGGATTTTCTGATTCAACTCGTAATTATTACCTTTTTGAAAAACCATCTTCACAGAAAGTCATTGATAAATGCAAAGCGATCAGAGAATCACTCTTCAACTACCATTTCCTATATTTCTCTCCTGTTGCACCGTGAATTTTGTTGTAGATATATATGAATGTGTAATTCACAAAATGTGAAGTGGAAAGTTTTATTCTTTTTAAAAAGTGATCGATTATCATGATGCGATGCTAGACGAGTAGCTAAAAGTGTTTATAAAATTCTATTTTGTACGATTATAAGAAAATTTATCATTACAATAGCTGGTATGTGCATCGAATTATCTTTTAAATTTACATACAACTTTTATTTTATTACTTAATAAGAACTTTACAAACTGAGACATAGTACACAAATTGTTAATCTCGTAATTTAGTGTGACATTGAGTATAATTTTCTTCACTAAACATGCTACATTGAATTAAGTTAATCTCAGTTGTCTCTCATCATTTACACATCATAGTTGACATATTTCCGTATCATATATTCAGTGCATAATAATTGATTACAACTGAAAAAGATTTTCAGTGATTACATTATTTATCAATGGAAAAGTAAATTACTTGAGTCTGTGTACCGAGTGAATTTATTCAAATCACAATGTAACTATTAAGTTAGACAGGAGTTATACATTTAGTAACAAAGAATAATGTAATAAAATATTATTTGAATCTTCTGACCATCATACCGTACGAAATAACCATACGCGTAAGCTTGAAAATTCCCAAAATAAAAAATCATTTTTCAAATAGAGTAAAATACAAAAACATGCATTTCCAAAAACATTTGTTACCTTATTAAATTCTTCCAATGTTAAAACGACAATCATGAATGTTCTAAACGGTTTTGTCCTCTGACTTTTTAACATTATTAATATCAGCATTCTTTGAATTTTTGCTGGATGCTCATACCAGTAACTATCATATCTGTGCTTAAATTAAAAACTGTATTATAATAAGAAGGTAGATTTAGAAAGTTCGACGTCAACACAACAATGAAAGAAGAAAATATACAATTTATCACTCAATTCGATACTCAAATCCAGTAATGTTTGTCCTAAATTCATACCAATAAAATTGAAAAACATGAGACCAATGGCGAGGACAAAATACTTCAATTTTGTTATCTAAAATAAAAATAATAATGTACATTTACATCATTTTCAACTGTGCACAACATAATATTCCTTTTTCGTACTTCAGCCATCAAAAAAACCGTAGTCAAAAGAACTGAAACAACAGCACACGCACATTGAAATTGGTAGTAATCATTAAGAATATAAACGAATCTGAAATTATAAGTTTCCATATCAAGAGAACCATTTAAATTCGAACGTTACCGAACTTTACTCACTCGATAGTTTTATTATGATATTCTATACAGAAAACGACGGCATTGTATTCCTCTTCACGACTTTTCCATGCTTTTCTGGAGTTTAAGAAAATTGATTGCAAACGATAACTATTAAAATAATTACGGAATCAGTCTTAGTCACATTTTTGTACAAAAAGCTGTATAATAATACTTATGAGAATCACTTACTTAGTGACTGCAAGCATACCACAAGCGTGTTGTATCAAGACAATGTATAGTGTTATATTGGCAATAATAAAAGCAAAAATTACCGAGAGTATGAACATGCCATAAAACCAAATATAGTAGCAATATTTATCTTCATCGATGAAAAATTCCAATTCGACTAAATTTTCATGTGGACGAGTTTCATTTATCGGTATGATCAGATTAAGAATTTGGAAACGCATAGAATGAATAAGGAGGATGGGCATGAATATGCACGAATATACTGTATGCAAAAGAAATGAAAAAGAAAGATCGTTAAAATTGAGCATGAAGCTCTTACGAATCGTTTGACTAATAATTTCTCATTATAAACCTGCAAACATCGTAGTTAACGACCGGCCAGATTCAGTATATTTCCGTTTGATTTCGTCCTCTGCTTGTGTGCGTGGTAACTTCCAATCGTCTGCTATATGTAAGAATATTTCTTTTATCTACGAGAAAAAGTGATCACAGTCAATATAAAATCGAAATTTATAATGCACCAGAAATTCACTAACACTGTCTTGTTTAAATTGAATGATGAATGAAATAACTCCAGAAAAGAAAGTAATAACCAGTATCGGAATAATATACAATATATCCTTCTTTTCATATTTCCGCTTAATTAAATTCGTAATCTATTCTTAAAATATTTCATTTTTAAATGTATGGATCAAATTTGAATTATATAATGTATAATGAATTTTATAATGTATCGATATATGCTGAAAACCTGTGGTATTATTCCCATCCATGAAACAATCAAAGTAAATATCCTCAAAAATCGTCTCCTGCACTTGTTGTCGAAGGGCCACTGACCTACTAGGCTCATGCACTTCCGATTGATTTCATAATAATGACTTTCCTTGAAATTCATTCTGAATGAATTACTCGTTGAAGAATACACTTGAAAATATTTTTGCAGTATTTGTGTATTTTTTTTTATGTTCTTTTACTTTTCTTCGTTGAAATGAACTGGATCAAAAGTAAAAACACAAATGTTATAATTCCAGGTAATTAATAACATATGCCAAATATGTAACTATTGACCAACCTGGTATATACCTTAGTTATATTCTACCAGCAAAAAGTTAAAAATATTAACAATTCTCCAACTATTTATTATGGCAGGTATCACTAGTGCGATTTGAACTGGCAAACTTTCAGTATATGCATACTCTTCGCATAAACACCAATTATACGAGTTATAAATAATTTATTATCGCTTCTAATGAATTATTCTTTTCGTACGCCAGTGTTCTCGAGAACACGTACTAACTCCAGAATGTGTACATTTGCAGATATCTAGACTGATTAAAAAATAAACATCCCAAGCCGAAAAAATCGAATGAATATCAATTTTTTATGAAATACGTGACTACTATTGCACGCTGTTGGGGTTTTCTTATAAAATTTATGAATAAGAATGATCAAAATGGTATATAGACATGATCCTTCATCGGAACTATGAATTATCTCAGAATTAAACGTGACAATCAGTAGCTCAGTGTTATTTTCTCTCTGAATAAAACCTGCCTGGAAAAGTGTACTAGTAACGCAGATCTGTGAATTTTCATTTGAATTTTTGTGTACAGAAATATTCAAAATTTTCGAATGGAATATTTGGGGTAATCAAAATCTGACTAATAATACACTAGCTGTATAGCTTTATTAATCCTCAATAAATTTACGTTTCATTACGTTCTTTTAGAATATAACGCAGATCACTACAACACTTGAGTTGTGTTATCTGAATTTCCTGACCATCATATAATATGATAGTGTCATTCGAGTCATCTTTAAAATAATAATAAAAATTATATACATGTTATTTCTTAATTCATGTATTCATAACACTACCTGATTGAATTGTTCCAGCGTGAAAGATATGATATTTAACACTTTATAAGGTCGTTTCTTTTGACTTTTCAATATTATCATCAACAATAATTTCTGCACTTTGACTGGATGTTCATACCAATCGCTGTCATACCTGTAAATAAAATGACAGTGATCTAAATAAACGATGACACTGTAACAAACATTTGAACAACAACAAACAAGGAATCGAAATTATTTATGTTAGTACGCAGTGCCAGATTCATTTTCAATTAATACCGCGATTCTTCATTATTTAAAGATAGAGCATATAACGTACGATTTTTCACACAATTCTAAACCTTTATCCATCAATGTTTGTCCTGTATGCATAGAGGCGTAATTAACCATTAAGAGTCCAATAACTACACTAAGCGATCTCACGCTCAACTCCTTAAAATGAAATGATTTTATCATTTGGTTGTCAATTTCATATCTCTATTCCATGTTAAATATAAAATTAGTAATCGACAGCAACCTCAGACATTGCGAAAACAATTGCCAGACAACATCCAGATAACGCTAAGATTGCTGGATAACTGTATATTTCTTCCAGAAGATTTATGAGTCTAATTTGATGTGAGTATTATAAGTTAAATATTTTTATCGGAACAGTTAATTGTATAGTTGCTTACTAACTCGATAGCCCTGATGTGGCGACGTATGCACAGAACCATGCTCTCACACCTTTCTTTCAGTCCATCTTTTAAATTCTGATCCTTCAATAGTATCGTGTGTAAACGATGACTGTAAATCTTTTTACAGTTAAAGATGTCAAGAGATGTCAAATATTTCATAATGAAATTTACACAAATACCTTGTTTCTTCGAACATTCCACTTATATGATGAAGAAGAACTACGAATAATGATATTTGGCTAACTGCTTGAAGAAACACCACTGTATAAGTAAATAAATTATGTACCACGACTATATAATAATATTTTTTTTGATCAACAAAAAAATCCATTTGATTTAACGGTTGATATAGATATGATTCATTTACAAACACAAAAATGCTAAGAAATTGATAACGTAGAGTAATCAATGCAAATAATGGCCAAAATACAATCAAATAACCTGTAATATTTTGCATTTATCAATCATTAATTATAAACTTAGAAAAGTATAGCATATTTAATTATTTAATAATTTGATTTGATGCAACCTATGAAAAGTCTAGTAAGAAATTTTCCGAGTTCTGCATAATGAGCTTTGATTTTAATTTCTTCATTAGAATGAGGCGACCTCCAATCCTCTGCTAAGAGCATAAGTAATTTTTTAACCTGAAATCGATATTATTCTCTCTGTAATCGAAAATTCTTCGAAAAAGTAAATACATGTATACACATACACCCTACCTTTCCTATTTTTACATCACAAATGGAAGATCCTGCAGTTGTACTAATTATTATAACCAATGGTACAATTTCGTTCATAACATATTCTTTTTTAAAGTTATTCAACATTAAATACAGTATCTGTGAAAAAATGATGCACTGAAATTGTTTTAGAAGTAACAATCTGTTTAATATATGTTTTTTAAAAAATTATAATGAAACTACACCTGAGACAAAGTTGCTACCCATAGGATAACGGAGACGAATATCCTGATGCATTGGCTAGTGAACTGGTTTTCAAAAGGCCACTGTCCCAGTAAACGTAGAATTTTTCTATTCAACTCGTAGTAATGGTTCTCTTTAAAATCCATTCTCGCAGAGACTCGGTGACGAATGTAAAGGGATCAGAGAATCACTCCCTTCGACTGCCTACATCTATTTTCTTTCCCCCTCACAGGGGAAATTTTTTTTTCATATCAGAAGTGCATAAATATACAAAAGGCAAGGTTGACATGAAATTTTTATTGACTATTGAGAATTATCGATTATCATTATACAGTGTCGAGCGAGTAGCGACAGGTGTTTGAGAAATATCGCAATATATAATTACTTCGAATATTACAATATTACAATGACTGTCATGTGCGTCGAATTTACCTTCTGGCGCGATATATAGAATTGCATATAAATTTTCTCCACCGTTTCTTCCGAATGTAACTTATTTTTCACAATACCTCTAAATTTCAACGGCGAGCTCATGAAACAAAAGAACTTAACGGAAAAATTCAGTGTGTTACAGAATAAATATCAATATGTGTGAATTATAATTTTGCGCACGAAATTTTACATCCAAACTCACTGTATTACAATAATACAATTTTTTTTATCATTTTCCGTATCTATATAATTAGTTATGCAGCAATTACGTTCCGTACTACCTCATAACGTGTCACGTTTACTTTTTTAACAACGAAATGAAATATCATAAAATTTGTCGAATAATCGTGCAGTAAGATAATGCTGTGGATACAACCTAGAATGCAGAGATATTCAATTTCATCAAATACTCTCTGTTAGCCTCAAAAGGTCGTTTGAGAGAGTGTACCTACCGATCTACATGTTTCCAGTGATACCACGAATAACTTACAGGCAGTTATCGCACACGGCAAATGGCTTCTTCTTATCATCAGGATTAGCAATTTTTGTGTTTTCGCCGATGAATAATACCATTTCCCGTTGTACCTAAAATTTAAAACGGTACTATCAAGTTAAATTGTATGAAATCCAGTGTTTATTCCTACTTACAGCTTATCTGATATTCCGAAACTTGAATCTATTAATTTTTGTCCCACGTAAGTAGAAACATTTAAGTAAATGAGTCCTATAACTATTGTGCCTAGAAATTTGTAATCAACATTCTAAAATCATATTAAGAATTATGTAAATAACAAAGTCATCAAATTTTTTGTATAATTCATTTTCCATAATATTCACTTGAAGAATGAAAACTTGCACAAGAACAACGCTTAATACTACGATTATTCCAATTAGTTGAATACAGATGCATGGTGCAAAATATGATTCAATCAAAGTAACAAACCTTAAAAAAACAAACGGATAATTCTTAATTTATACTACTTATTTAGCTTCATAATATTTACAGACAGATAATAATACTCACTTTAGAATTTCTTTATGCCTCTCAATACAAAAAATCAAATTTTCATAGCCTTTGTTTGCTTCAAACGCATGTTCTAAACGGTATCTGTAACATGAAGTTTAATGTCGTACGAAATAAAATAATTAACACAATATTAATTACCCTATAGCATGTAATATTCCACAGGCGTGATGAACGGAATTAATGTACAATAAGATATTGGCTAACGTGATAATGGCAGCAACTAAAAGAACTACACATATATGGAGTATAATCAGGGCGAAATATTTATCAGTATCTATAAAGTATTCGGATTCGAATGGTAATTGTTTCGGACGTGAGTGGTTCAGAGGTAATATTACATCTAGAATTTGAGATGAGAAACACATCGGTACAAACAAAATTAAACCACTCGTAGCGGTAGCTAGAAATAATAATATTATATTTGAAATTTATGTTTTTATCTGCAGTTCACATAAAACTCACTCAACAAAAAAACATTTATTTTCAAGCCATCAAGAGAAATTAGTCTTATAATATTTAATTCTTCCTCGTTATAGTTTTGATTCATATTCCATTTTATGCTAAGCCATATTTTTTCTAGCTGTTGTAAAATTGAAAAATTTATAAAACGAAAATCATGTAGTATAGACTTGAAATAATTTTCTTGTACTTACTTTCGCTGTACTTCCGTAAAGAACTATTAAAGTCGCCATACCCATTATCGATGTCGACAAAAACGGCATTATGTCAAGAAATTTATTCACGTCGAACCAAGTTTCAACCAGTCTAAAACCCTACAATCAATCATATATTAGTTGAGAAAAGTGAATGAAATTATTTCATTTCTTATAATGGAGAGAGAGAGAGAGAGAGAGAGAGAGAGAGAAAGCGAGAGATAATATACTTGACAATAAACCGTAGGAGATATATTCATAAAAACGAAAATTCTTATTGCAATATTAACAAACTTCTTTTCATATGGCCATAAGCCTGATAATCGTAATAAAATATAGTTTAATTGGTACACATTGCTGCATGGAAAATCTAGAATATCCATCTTTCGCGGAAACGTGGACAGTACTGTGCGGAATCGAAAGAAGATAAAATTACCTTTTATTGCCTCCAGCAACGAAATTATTCATATATTAATTATGCACTTTTGAAAAATGTTGAACCGTGACATTGAAAGAGGAAATTTTTATGAATTGTGTCCTCTTCAGGGTGAAGCTATTTTGTTTGTATTCACCGTGGGAATTGTCAAATGGCTCAACTACTACATTCTGCTCGCACAGTCGTAGTACTATTTTAATATTGCTATACTTTTTATCAATATTACATGCCTTTTCAAAATGCATCGGCTTAATTTTTCATTATTCATTACAGATGCTTTTTCACACAGAACAAAATTAGTAACGCCAAATACCACGAACGGAGAGAAAGGTGTGCTCATGCGTGATATGTCTCGCTCGTTGATCAGAGTCCTGAACGCAGGGAAACATGAAAGTTGCACAGAGACGACAGCGTGGAATAGGTTAGTAACTACACCGTGTAATACAAGTTTTATAAGTGCTTTATTGAGTTAGCTACTCATCATTTATATCGGATTTATATAATGAAATAAACTATATTGAAATTTCAACAGAATGATTAAAACTGTTATCAGAACTCACCGAATTAGTTTACCGATTGAAGCATTGTGAAATACGATAATGACGTCTGTAGTAGCTACGAATTACATCAAAATTTTAGTTTTATTTATATGTAACAAAATATTAATATCGATATCTTACCGCACTAAAATTTTCCATTGACAATATATAAAATCGGCCAGCTGTTAATATACATGGTTTTGAGGATCTTATCAGAATTAATTTAACGACCTTTTGCATTCTGGATGGCATTGTATACCATACTGAACAATATCTAATAAATAAAAGTGGTGGTCAGAAGTTTTACTTAAGTATTCATTATATCCTTAATTTTAATGTTAACTACACAGACATTTTATCAAAAACATTTTCGCTACTATCGATAACTTTCTGAGCTGGATAAGTTGTACAATATAAGTGGAAAAGTTGTCCCACAATGAAAGAAGCTTGTTTTATTTTTGCATAAATTTCCTCGCTCATACTTAACTACAATGAAATGTAAAAAATTACATAAAATAACAAAATGTAATAATGTTGCGAAGTGATATTGTTATTTGTCGAAACAAACCTGCAATAACGTTGTGCTTATAACAGTTACATCAATGATTAATATGAAAGCGAATACAGTAGCATAAGTATCTTCGATTGATTCAACAAACCTATTTGAAGAATGAAAAGATTTATTAAATAATCAAACAGTATAAGAAAAGAAGAAAGAGTATATAAATATAAATTAATACTACTGAACTGTATAGCTCCCAAATGACTGTTGATAGTCTTTGTGACTTTTCTCAAGTAATATTCATAATTATTTGTTGATTCAGAAAATGAGAGTTTTTCGGAGTCGAATAAATGTTCTACGTGATATCTGAGTAAACAAAATCAATCGATTATCACTATTTGTAACTCATAAGACAACAATTTTATTCTCACCCAGCTACAGCGAATGAACAACATGCGTGTACCGTAAACACAATAAACATTGAATCAACTGCAATTATAGCTGATATGTTTATGAATGCCGTAATATATTGATAAACAATAAGTTGTTTATAATATTTTTCAGCATCAATTCCGTATTCCGCTATGAACAGTAATTCTCGATGGTCCGATATATTTAACTCGGCAAAATAGACTAAGATTTTTGGAGTCAACGGTAATAGACAGTACAGTAAGCATGAGAAGTAAATACCTGCTAAATAAGTAAGACGAAAAAAGTTTTATTACCTACCGATTTAAACATTTTTCTAGAAGTAGTAATTTCACCTGTGTACGCGATTACATTTTTCGAACTTCTCAACTTATAAGTTTCGAATATTTCCATTTCCCCTTCGGTTTTTTCAATTTGCCAATCATGTTTTATCCTGTCTACTAAATTTTTGATCTATGAATAAAAGAAATAAATGGAGTAGGTTAAAACTTATAAATCATATGTGTTATTCTTACTGACTTTTTTCCTTTGAAGAACAATATTTGTTATCTTCATTATCACAGCTACGTCCAAAAGGAGTGGAGGTATTGTTTCCAGTATCATACTAGTATCATTATAATAGACAAAAAATACAGCGCACTCAAATAAATATGAAAAGTCATTAAATCAATTTTACAGTATTTTCATATTGCTATGAACAAATTTACCTCGAACAAACTAGATATAAATATTGAAATACTCAATAAGTAAAACTGAAATTGAAATTTATAAATCTCGTCAAAAGGCGAAAATCCCATTATTCTTAATAAAATTAAATTTGACTTCAGCTGTTCCATTTTTTCCTGTTGTACACTATGTTACCTCCAACCAAACTGGGGGGCACCATGTGATTATACTCACAACTTCCTGTCTTCCTGCTAGATGGGAATTCTAAAATCCATTGATTTTACAATCTACTGCAAAAAGTATGTTTGACAAGTTATGTTTACGGAATTGTGGGTGCCAATCATTTGTCTCAACATTTTCGTACGTGATAGTTGACTGACGCGTCTGTCCCCATCTACGCGTACACAGTTTACGGGCACATCAAATTGAATTTCTTACGGGTTGTTTGTACTTCCGATGGTCATTTACATAACCCTTTTGAGGCCTAATAATAAAGTCTTGTCGTAGCGTAATATGGTCTAGTGTGTCTCTCGTAAGAACGAAGAACAAGAAAATTCACTGGATAGTTGTCAGTGACGTTCCATAAATCTCTGTCCACGTGAGAAACCGTGACTATACAAATTTAAACAATTGTTCATATCCAGTGAATATTATATATTTTTATTCGAAGTTATATTATACGCAAGAAAGTGAAAAATAATATATAAAATGAGTATTCATTTATATGCGATTTTTGTAATTGACTATTTTCTGAGAAAACGGATACAGCTCATTCCATTATGTCTCGAAACTGTTTAATGCATTGCAATATTTAATTGTGAGTGGAAAAATTTGCTATAATATAAAACTACAAAAAATATTATTACATAATATCAATTTTAATTTTACTGCATCGAAGATAATATTGTAAAGTACGACATGGAAGATTGGACAATCTGAAAAGTTTTCGTTCGATTTGATTAAACAAATATCAATATCCAATTTATATGTTATAAAATAAAAACTCACCACTGAAAAACTCTCTAAACCTAAAATATACATTTTTCCAGCTGATACAAAATTCGGTTCTGCTCCTCTTCTAATCACAAGAATTATCAATTTTTGAATTTCTACTGGTGCATCGTACCACATGCTATTATACCTAATGGAAATTTTCAATCGATAGTTTATTTAGTTTTTAAACATTGAAGGAATGAACTCACGCGTTCAAATTTATGCTAGAGCTATGATCAATGAGTAATTGTCCAGGGTAACTATTCCAAAATACATGGATCAATTGACCAAAAAAAAATACTATATGTCTCACAACATCTGTTGACTTGTTCATAAGTAATGCAACCTGCACGATAAAAAACACTGAATTGTAAGAAATAGAAATAAATTGTTTTGAAATATATTGAGATACATCTCGCTCACCTGCACTAAAGTTACACTCATACAAATTAGATTGAGACTCATTTGAAAAAGAAAAGACGTAGAATAACACGATTCCAACATGCATGCAAATCTAAATTGACGGTAAAGATTGAAGTAGTACAAATATGAAATTAAACTAATTATATCGATACAATCTTACTTAATTGCTTTTCTATGACTGTCAAACGATCTATTAGCTCTGAAATAATATTCATTCAAAGAAGTGTCTCTCATACCGTCTTTATCACATATCATGTGTTCCATACGATAACTTTAAGAAAAAATATAATTATAAATAAGAAATTTAATTGAGATTCAAAGAAAAATCTTAACTACCCGGCAATCGCAAACATCTTGCAGGCATGCTGAATGTAAACTATGAACATTGCATCCGCAGCGATAAGTATTGTCACCGCTAAACTGGCTCCAACATACTGGTGACAAGTTATCGGGAAGAAATATTTATCCGGGTCTACGAAATATTCTGTCAAAACAAGCGACTGTCTTTGACGAGATTCATTAAGCGGCATAACAATGTCCAGCAGGGGCGGTACAAAAGGACCAGAGAGAAACACAACTAGCGTAAAATACACGTAAGCTGTAATAAACATGAATGTGAGTATTATGGATGAGATTTAATAATTGTTATACTCACATGAATAACCAAGCGTATAAAATCTACCCAGCTGGGCGTAATGATGCATTATTTTCAGTTCATCTTCGATCATTTCTGTTTTCCATTCTTCCATTATTTGATCTAACATTCCCCTCAACTGTAATTTGTATATTCAGACAGTCACGGGAGACACACCAGCTTAGTACTGTCGCGATGTAACATACCTTATCTCTATTTATGAAAAGGGTACAAAGCTTTATTGTACAAGTAGTAATAGTTATAATCGGAGGTATAACTTCGACAATAATTTCAAATTTTCCATCGCAGTTGAAAATTTTCGCCACCTAAAATGACGATTTTTTAATACCAATAGTCACAAAATGTAAAAGATTATGTTCAATTTTTAGCAATAAAAATATTTCACAATTAATTTTGAATCTTGAGTATTGATAGATACTTGAAAAACATTAAAAGATGTTAATATTAACAAAATGCTGTATGTCTGTGCCTTGTTCATGTAATCTTTTTGATAAGGCCATTGGCCTATAATAGTTAATAAATTTTTGTTAATTTTATAATAACGACCATTAAAGATTTCCATTTTTTGATCGAGAAACTGATTGTGAACTGCTTTATGGCATGAAGTATTCACTAACTCTCGAAGATTTCCGCAGTATCTTCAAACGTCCTGTACTGATGAACAGTTCCTTATTGACGAGTTTCATTTGCCATCTATCAATATTACAAATTGACGTTGAATAATGATGACTCTATATCGACATTTGTCTATCAAAACGTCATAAATATGCGGATAATAGGTTACTCTCCCTTGACAAACACAAACAATACACGAGTCCGTGTCAAGTCAACGTACTAATCTTCCGCAATAGTGAATGTCAGATAACCGTAATCGAGGCCCAATTGATGGTTAGACTGTACCCGAGAGTGCTTGTCAAACTCACCCTCCATTGACAGTACCTACCCCCCAATAGGAAGATTCATCCACAAACCCATCTAAAACGTTTCCAAATTGAATCTTTTCAAATAAATATGGATAAAAATAAATGTGAACGTTAAATCATTTTTTATCGTGGCTGTGCTTCATGTTATTTAAAAGTTTTAAAATTATGATAATACCTGCATGTAAATTTAATTATATTATTAGAAAAACAGTAGTTACAAGAGTGATGAATTTTTTATTCGATATAGATATTCAACAATTTTAAAGAAATGTCGACAGTATGGTGAAATACGAAATTGAAATTTGTACAATCTTCAAGAATACAAAATTGTTTTAAAATTGATATCATATCGTTTGAAATTTGGTACAAAGAATATTACCGTAAAAAAATTTTCAAGACATAAGGTGTAATAACCTCCTGCTGTTATGACACATGGCTTCTGACTCCTGATTATTATAATTATCATCATCTTTTGTGCTTCAACCGGTGCATTGTACCAAGCTGCATAATACCTACAACGTTTCATCCATGAGAAAAATGAACAGTGTGACCAATGGTAAAAGTGATTTCAAGTCAACATTTCATGTGTTATATCAAGACTATGTTGTGTAATTTCCTCTGGCGAATAATTACTACAAAACATGTGAAAAAGTTGTCTGGCAATGAAACACGCATGTCGTATAACTTCACCAGAATCATCTATTGCAAAAGTTATCTGAAAACAAACAACGATTGTAATTTTCGAACTAATGTAATGATAATTTGTGCACATCTGTATAAACAAATCAGTTTCTATACTGTGTAAAGTATCAAAATACCTGTAAAAAAGCTAAACTCAGACAGATGATATCTATGATAAATTGGCACAAAAACATTGGTTTGAAAGTGTCCTCGATAAATTCGACAAACCTGTACTTATATCGGTAATGTAGAAAAATGAATAAACCTGAATAAATAATTATTAGTAGTATAATTTCTGACTTAACTGTATAGCTTCAATGTGGCACTTGATACAATTTATCAAATCTAGAATGATACTGTTTAGTTGCGGGAATGTTATATCTCTATTTTCGTCTATGTTGTTAAAAACGTGTTTATAGCGATGCCTTAAAAATTCATGAGGAAATTAATTAGAACGAAAAACAAAATTATGTTTCAAAAATGTGTATAATCACCCCACAACTGCGAATAAACCACAAGCGTGTGTAGCGTAAACCATGAACATCGCGTCAACAGCAATCACAGTCGTCATCGTTGAAAAGGATACTGCTATTTGATTTATCCAGTTGGAATAAAAGTAGTAGCTTGTATTCACCGAATAATGAGTATAGTACACCATTGGTTGGGTACGTGCCTCGTTTATCGGTGATAATACTTCAAATAGAACGAACGAAATTGGCAGAAGACAATATACGATAGTTACGAAATATATATTAACTGAAATAATAATGATATTTTATTTTTCATCATCGACGATAGACAATAGCTTGTGTTACAACGAACGTGCATATCCAATGGTTAACATTCTTCCTCGTTCAGCGTAACGAATCATGATATCTTCTTCCTCTTTTGTTTTCTCCCGTAGCCAGTCTCTCTTCATATGTTCGACCATTTCTCGTAACTACCCTAGAATACATTTCTCGAAAATAATCAGGCTAAATGTACCGTGAATGATGAAAAACATCTATACCTTATTTGTCTTGATAAAATAACTATACATTTTTGCAATAGCACTGAAATCTATCATACACAGTAGAACAATCTCAGAAATTGTTTTAACAAATTTTTCTGCATTAATCAATTTTACAATCTGAAACAAATTAAACGATCTTTCAAGAAATTCTATGTAATTCTCTAATTGAATAAAAAAATAATAGAACGAATATATATTTTGTGTAATACCATAGTGAAAGGGAAACTGAGCATGATAATATAATGAACACAATATGTAATGTTGTGAATGATCGGTTTTCGATCAGGCCAGAGTCCAATAGCACTTAGGAAGTATCTATTGATACAGTAGTAACGACTATTCGAAAAGTCCATTCTATTCTTATATAGGTTGGTTATTCAAATTATTATTATATTTATAAAATCAACCGACAAACTATTGAATTTGCAGTCAAGAACTTACTATCACATATTTTAATCGAAATAAAAATCTAATTGAAAGGAAAACAAAGCGATGTTAATATTTCATCGATTTTAAAGTATTAACATAATCGAAAAAATTCACTCAACGAATTTACATTTTCATGTGATCAAAAAACTGTGACTTCCGAACGAAGTAAAAATATTACACAATATGCACAGTTCAAAAATTGCGTTCTCTGGGTGAAATTAAGAGGGTTGATATCACCAGAGTTGTCATACAAGGAGAACAATACAGATGGAACAACAAAAGCCAATTCGAGGAATAGCTCCTTACGTTGAGGTTAAAATAATCGAAGAGTGATAAAATATATATATGTCGTTCGTTATAAAGGAGTCTTTTTGTCTACGACTAACCCGTCTTCAGCGACGCTGTTCCTAAACGGAATGCGTAATTAGCGTATTGCAATATCAACCATGGGATTCTCTCGTTATGGCTCCGAACCTCAGATTCTATCGTCATTGACGAAGCCATGGACTTTTTTAACAATCGCTATTATGTGGTCAGTAAAAATTATCTGATAATCACTGGCATGTGGCCGGAACAGCCTGTATGGTCGAAATACCTGTCTCGTATAATCATGTTCTTCGGATTTTGCTGCATATGCTTGGCACAGGTAGTACGAAGAATTTAGTAATTTAACGCTGCTGATGAAATTGTGACCGGTGTTTGATTGTATTTGATCGCTGACGACAGACATGCAATTTGTTCAATCCTTCGATGACCTTTGAAATTTTCATGGGAAATTCGCCGACATTTTTTGGCTCCTATATGTGCGCGTCTAAAGTAACGGCTTTGGCGTTTCAATCCGAAAATGTGAGTCATTTGATTGCGCTAGATAATTCTCTTATCCGTGTTAATATGGATTATTCTTGATTCCGAGTAAAGATGAAAAAATTGTTGGACACTGTCAGAAACGATTGGTCACGTGTGAGTAAAGAATCCGAATTAGAGATTTTACGAGAGTATGGTGAAATTGGACGCGCTGTTGTTACGACTTATGCGGGTAGGAATGAATTTGTTTTTTCGTAAGGAACAAGACGAAATGGGAATATAGAAAAATTCCTTAAATATGCAATTTTTATGTTACAGCTGCAGTCTTCATATCTATCGGAATGGGAATATTTTTTCCTATGCCACTATTCCTTGACTTAATTATGCCATTGAACGAAACCAGACCTTGGCCTTTTGTGTATCAAGGACAATTTTTCATCGACGAAGATGAAAATTTTTTCACTGTCCTGTTGTTGGAAGATTATGGAATGCTCGTCTGTCTCGTGACTGTTATCATAAATGACTGTACATTCATAATTTTTACTCAACACGCATGCGGAATGCTTAGTGTATTAAAGTACTAAGTATTATTAGAAACATAATATACAATTTAGCTACAACGATGAAAACATCTAATTGTCAAATTTTTTGCTCAGTTGGCGTCTGAAGAACATCTCATTCGAGAGCGAGAATATAACAGAAGTCATCGATAAAAACAAAAATATAATGAATCAATACGATAGTTATATATACGAATGTATCAGACTACACCTTCGAATTATTAAGTTAGTATTTTTGTGAATGAAACTAAATTTGAAATTGACGCACAAAATATTTGTCTCTTATTATAGCTATACAGAGTTACTTCAAACAACATTTTCTATATTTTTCCTCGTCGACGTTGGATTTGGAGTTTTGACTGAAACTGGTGCACTGGTTATGGTGAGTTTCAATTTTCAAGAAAATATAAATGAATCAATTATAATTACAAAATAATTATTCCCAGGTTGTTCTAAACAGAGGCAAAATATCTAATCAAGTAATGTACGGAGGAATGGCACTTGGTCAATTGTTCAGGATATTTATTACTTGTATGCCCGCTCAACAATTAATAAATCACAGTCTTGAGACCAGTTTCGCAGCGTGAGTATACACATTGATAAATAACATATAAAATGAAATTCAATTTATTTTACAGTTACAGTGCAAAATGGTATGATTTACCTGAGAGTTCAAAGAAATTACTCCAATTCTTCATTGCGAGAAGTCAACGCGCATTTTCTGTAACTATTTTAGGGATGCTTGTCATCGATTTGGAAACATTTAATGCAGTAAAAATTATAATAAAATAATCTTGATTATTGAAATTCAATCAAAATAAATAGATTTTTCTTACTTACATTTTAGATTATCAAGACTACCATGTCGTATGTTACTGTTATGGCTTCGTTACAAAGCTAAGATCTTGTGATCTGTAATTCAGAGTAAATATATTTTAATAGTTATAAAAATATAGTTAATGATATTATAACATATAAAATGGTTGCATAATAACTCGCTTATTATTATAATACAGTTTTCAAACCATACACCTATTTGTGAATTTCAAACGATAATACAAATAATTTATCATTACCTTCGTAATATAAAACTTTCAGTACTATATTGTCTTGTTATAAAGAATGGTTGGTTTAGTGTTTCCAATAAATTAAGTGATGAAAATTGGTAAGTCGACTTCGATTAACCAGACGGAGTTGTACAGAGTAAGTGTTGAAACCTTCAGTACGAGAAAAATTTTAATATATCTCAAAGTAGTACTTGAGTACTTGAGACTCTACAACATGAGAATGGAAAATCATAAAGTATAAATTAGACTTCATACAAGAAGGTTCCCTCAAAGATACTTCTCGTTAACAGCGGCAAAAGAAATGGCGATAAACAGAACTCATAATTACCGCGAAACAAAATTTTTTATAGCCTTTACTACATGCGAAATGAGCTCGATCATCTGACGTGAAACAATGGATATCTTTGATAGCTCTTACTATGTGATTAATAAGAAGTATCTGACTTTTTTCGGTTTATGGCCTTTTCAATCTACGCAGTCAACATGGATGTCTTATATTTACGTTAGCTTCGGCTTCTGCTGTATTTGTTTACCTCAGGTAACATTTTTCTCATTTAATAGATAAGTTTTCAATCAGTTTTTAAGGTGTGTAACAGACATTCTGTTTAGCAAAAAATTACAATAACATTGAAGTTATAATGCAGGTGATGCCCTTTTTTGGATCTTACATTTGTTTAACTAAAATTAGTTCTTTAGCCCGTGGTACAGAAAATACGAGTATTTTTTAAATGTATAGTGAATAATAACTTTTCAAAAGTTTTATTTATCGAAAACAGGTGAAAAAACTGTTGAATACCATTAAAAACGATTGGTCTCGATTGAAAAATAAATACGAGTTGAATATTATGCATGAGTATGCTAAACAAGGTCGTAAAATAACAATTTATTATACAGGTGAATTCTCATTTCAAGATTTATTATTTCATTATATTAATAACTTCATTTTTCAGTAATGGTTTCTGCACCAATAATTGTCGGATTTGTACCCATTCCATTACTTCTTGATGCTGTCATACCACTTAATGAATCTAGACCATTGAACCTCATTTTCAGAGGTGAATTCTTTGTAGATGAAAAAGAATACTTCGTTGCGATATTTTTCATCGAAATGATTGGGGTTATGACTTGTGTAACAACAGTTGTCACATGCGATACTTTGTATATGGTTTCAACTCAACATGCATGTGCAATTCTAAGCATATTAAAGTAATAATTATCAATCAAAATTTTCTAATATAGGAAACTAATACAAATTTTTTTTAGTTTTCAGCTAGAAAATGTTACACAGAAGAAAACGACTAGTGATATCAATTGTTCCCTGAGCGAATGTGTCAAGTTTCATTCCCGAATAATAGAGTATGTACTTGCTCGAAATTGAAAATATACGCAATTAGATTACGGAGCTTCCTATTTCGTACAATAACTTTACCATTCTATTATCTATATATACAAATGTACTTCAGGAAACATTTTCTTTGTTCTGCTTGGTTGATGTAGGGGTAGGAATCATCATAGAACGCGGAGCACTGACTATGGTATAATTTCTGATTTTTTAAAGCGTCAAATGAAATTGAATTTACGTAAATGAATTTCATTGTTTCAGGTAGTTATAAATGGAGAGGAAGTGTCTAAACAAATAGTATTTGGAGGTGTTGCTCTGGCCCAATTATTCCGTATTTTCATCAATACATTACCTGCTCAACAGCTAATAAACCACAGTGCTCGTATTTGTTTTGCAGCGTAAGTAAAGTTGATATACAAAAGTAACATTCTATCCAACAATCTCTCGTGAAATAGACTATAATAACACTATAATAACGTATAGCTATAATAACAAATGGTATGACTTACCTGACAAATCCAAAAAGATGATCAAATTGATAACAATGAGAAGTCAAATACCGTGTGTTTTGAGAATTGCAAACATTCGTGTTGTCAATTTGGGGACATTTAACCAGGTAAAGATTTATTTAAATTTAAATTGCATAAACCGTAATTTATGAATTCAAATTTTTTAAGATTATCAAAACTACTCTTTCTTATGTTGCTGTACTTGCTTCTTTACACAACACATCTCCGTAAAATATATTTACTGAACAAGAATTGATATTATGCTCCCAATTTACTAACAAACTATATGAATATTCACCTGATTGTCTGGTTTGATTTTGGTAGCTGCTACGGTTAACCAAGTTATTATTTATACACATAAATAATCAGCACAACATTCACAAAAAAATCTTGATTAAACATTAATAAACTATTTAATAAATAATAATATTCTAACGAAAAAACTGAACCATTTTGCATTAAACATTCTTACTATTTTAACTTTCTGTCTCGAAGTAATTAGTAATTGTTATCAAAGAGTGTTTTAGGATTACTTTCAGATGGTGGAAAAATGTAAACAACGTTAAAACCAGAATTGGTTTCTCGGATAATTTTCTGAATGATTTGAGAAAGCGATATTCATTTTATTCTTCAACAAACATTTCTGAGGTATAAGAGAAAATTGTTTCAAGTCGACACAAAGAAGCTGAAAGGAAATAATCGAAGATTATTATGATGTATGTATGTTGGGCGATACTCTTTTTGCATAAGATAATTCGTCCTGGGTCATGCTGAAAGCGTCAGAGTTCTGAGAGAATGTATGATTAGTAGAAAACTGCAGAACAATGGTCATTTGTCTCATACAGTGCCGATGTGATTGTTGCGCGCTTCAACATGGATTTCTTCGATAAACCCTACTACATAATCAATAAGAGATTTTTGGTCTTAGCCAGCTTATGGCCTTTTCAATCCGCATTATCCAAGTTTCTGTTCAAGATTTACATTCTCTTTGGATTCGGCTGCGTATGTATTCCACAGGTAAAATAATATAAGTAGATTCAGCATTTAAGAATCGCACTTCGATAACGCCAGATTATATTTTATGATACCTTTACTATGCAAAGGATAGATGATTTATTTTTTTGAAATATGGGGAGACGTCGAAACTGTGACAGAAATCATACCATCTTTTTTTGGATCTTATATTTGTCTGATCAAGATCATCTTTTTGGGACGCAAATCAGTGAATGTGAGTAACGTTCAACGAAGATTATTAATAGTATTATACTAAAAAAAAATTATTGCTGCTTTTCATTTGTATGTAGATAGGAAAGCTGTTGAATTATGTTAGAAATGATTGGTCAATATTAAAGGCAGAATCCGAAGTGGAAATTTTACGTAATTATGCCAGAATTGGACGTTCAGTTACTGTTTATTATACAGGTCCAAAATTATTCAATATCAAATTAACAGAAAATCAACAAATATAGGTGAAATACTTTAATTATAAACTGACATATCTAATGTATTTTTATTAGCTGTATTAATATCACTGGGGGTATCTTTAATGTTACCGGTATCACTGATCCTTGACACTTATATGCCGCTTAATGAGTCTAGACCCGTATCATTCGTCATCAGAGGAGAATACTTTTTAGATGTGCAATCTGACTTTGCAATAATTTGGATTTTCCAGTGCATTGGCATTGCTGCCTGTGTTGTTAGTGTTGTTTCTACCGATACAACATTTATTGCTCTCACTCAACATGGCTGTGGAATGCTCAGTGTATTGAGGTGAACAAATGAAAATACATCTTTTTCAAATATTTCTACTTTATAGTATCTCGTATCGAATTTATATTATTTTACAGCTATCGATTGAGTAATATTGCATCAGTTAGAGAAAAGAATTTAGAACAAGTGGATACAAATAATCGAAATGTGAAAGAGATTGACTGGTATTTAATAGGGTGTATCAAGTTGCATATTCGTATAATAGAGTTAGTATTACCGTGTCAATTCATCATACATATAATTAAAGATTACTTATAATATATTTTTTTTTTATAGATATACCAAATTACTTCAATCAACGTTTTTCATTTTATTTCTTATGGACATTGGGTTGGGACTTTTAGTTAATAGCGAAGCGATGGTTATGGTAAGATTCGAAACTATTCGGTTTTTATGAAATCAAATGGGATAAACAATATAACTCATTAGATTGCGATAAACAGAGGCAAAGTATCAAAACAGATTTCCTTTGCCGGGATAGTGGTAGGACAGCTGTTCAGAATTTTTATTAATTCTCTAACAGCCCAACAGTTGATTAACCATAGTATGAAAGCGTGCAAAGCTGCGTGAGTACTTCTGTTACTTCTGTTTTTTTTTAATTATTACCTGAACTTTTTAATTTTAGTTATGGAAATAAATGGTATTTGTTATCACCGTGTTCAAGAAGAATTCTTCGTTTTTCATTGATGAGATTTCAGAAGCCATGCCAGTTAACTTTTGCCAAGTTATTTGTTATCAATTTGGAGACATTTGCTAAGGTTGACAGACATTTTTTTTATTTAAAAATATAAATTCGAGACTTAAATAACGTATTGCCTTACAGATTATAAAAACTACAATGTCATATGTGACTGTACTGGTATCGCTACAAGAATCTGCCAACTAGAGTTAAATTTCTGGAAATAAAAGTGAATAACTTACGATTAAAACAGAATCAATTTTGTCACAATGAAACATTTAGATATTAGTGATTGAATCTTCTAAGGTGGCTTGCTAAACATCTGAACAGAAAAAATGATTGAAACTCATTATGAAGTACTCTTGTAACATCACTAGAAGTGATTATTTCGAATGTTTTTTTTTAACAGCTGAAAATATTGTTAAACGTGTACCTCACAAAATAGCTACGTACATAGATGATAGAAATAAAAATTGAAAAAATTCCCTAAATCGCTTTTTTAAATCATCATCACAGCACTAAAATACAGTTTATATTTATTGAGGAGGGATACTTACAAATATAGCATTTAAAAATATTACTTCCATTCACTATCATTACATAAGAATGTGATATAGATATGAACACACACGATTTTGTTGGTACACATAAAAAACAAAGAAATATGAAAATGAAAAAAGGCGTCCCATTCACTTTTCTAAATTTTTTCATCCGTGCTTACAATCACATAGTTTCAAATTATGTTACATATCACATCACAGTAAAATTCTAGATTTTAATGGTTGAATTTCTCTCAAAATACTGAAACATAATATTGTTTCTTATCTTATTTCTGGTAGGCGGTAAAACATTGAACAACATGTTAACTGTAAAGTCATACGATTCTCAGTTATGGCTCTCTAGGGTAAAAAGTGAAACGAGCCCTGAAATTACTGGTAACCACCCACTTCCGGTGCAAGACCTCGTTTCCTGTTAAATTCTCACGACAAACGTTCCGTGTTACCAAATAAGACATTATTGCCATTAAATATTCTTTCAGAAGTCGGCAGCGGCTACGCAACTGTTTATTGTGAATTTTCGTCGTTTTTACAGGACAATGAAAATTATTCAGAGATTTCGTGTTTTCTGTTCTATTGAATATTCCTTCAGACCCTTGTTAACGTCCGTGAGAAGATTCTCAAAAAGAATACGTAATGGGGTTGGTGCATCGAGGATTCAGTCTAAAACAGGTCGTGCATTTGGTTGGTCTCATTATGGCTGTTAAGGACCTTTTCGAGGATCGCAACTATTGGACTAACAAACAACTTCTTTCTGTTGCTGGCCTATGGCCTTTTCAATCCTCAACAACCAAATTACCACGACAGTTCTTTTTGGCTTGTTGCTTATGTTGCATTGTCGTGCCGCAGGCGAGTACACTCATTATTATTAAGCAAAATAAAGAATTGTGTGGAAACGTGTTTTTAAAGTGCTTATGTGTTATCAGAGTATCGCCGTAGCCAAGAAATTTAATATTGATTATTTGTTAGAAACTTTACCGACTTTGTGCGGTTCTTACATTTGTTTAATAAAATTGGTGGTACTGATATTTCAATCTGACAAAGTGAGTTCTTGTGAATGTATTTTTTCGCTAATAGATAGAATAACAAACTATTTCTTTTAGCTAAAAATTTTATTGGAAAGAGTACAAAAAGATTACGATTTTTTGTTGTCGAATCAAGAGCTGTCAATATTGCAGAAATATGCTGAAACTGGCAGGAAAATTACATTGACATACGCCGGTAAGGTGCATCTGCAAAAAATAAAATTGTGATTAATTCTGTAAAATTCATAAAATATATATAAAAAAATGTTTTTCATCTAACACTTTTTAGCTGCTCTAGGTATTCCAGTATCTGGATTTTTGTTTATACCACTTTACGCTCCTTTACTCGACATAATTGCACCATTAAACATTTCTAGGCCGAAAATTTTGATTTACCCGGGAGAATTCTACATGAACGAAGAAAAATATTTCATTATTTGCTCATTCATTGAATGCTTCGGAGTTTTAGCTTGTTTATTAGTTGTTGTTGCAACTGATACTCTGTATATGATTCTCGTACAACACAACTGTGGTATTTTTAAGATAGTAAGGTATATACGTTTTCATTTATATAAATAAACGTGTATATAATCTGTTTGTTAATCAATGAATATTTTCATAGCCATCGATTACGTAACTTCCAGTATAAACAGAAACAAATTCACTGGACATCGAAAAGTGATATTACTGAAGTTGATAATAATATAAATGTTCATGTACAAGAATGTGTAGAGTTACATTTACGAGCAATCAAGTTCGTATATTGTTGTTTCTGAATAATGGCAATAATAACGTATCACGTTCTTTTATTGCAGATTAGTTGAATATCTTGAAATTACATTCGGCGTATTTTTCTTCTTTGATATTGGTTTTGGAATACTTATGCAGAGTGGTTCAAGTATCATGGTGAGTGAATTATAATCTCGAAATGTATGACTGTGTATCAATTGCGAAATTGTGTTTAGGTAGTAATGAAAATGGGATACCCAGCTGAGCAATTCAAGTTCGCTGTATTAGCAATGGCTCAAGTGATCCGAGTTGTTATTAATAGTTTACCAGGCCAAAAAATTATCAATCATAGTTTAAATGTGTCCAATGACGCGTAAGTTTCAAATATAAATAAATGAAATTTAAAAAATTCAATTCGATACGTTTTCAATAATAACTTTTACGACATTGATTTTATTAGCTATTGCGGTTTCTGGTATAAAGCCCCCGTAAAAACAAGAAGAATGTTGATTCCTTTGATGGTGCGAAGTCAGCGGCAATGCAAATTGACGACAGCGAAGTCTTACGTAATAAATTTGGAAAATGTTACCATGGTAAATTAATTATAATATTCCAAAATAAAAGAAGTGGATTAACTATAAAATGTTATCCAACAGGTCGTTAAAACTTCGATGTCTTACTGTACAGTAATGGCGTCGTTCCAAAGTAACAATATGTAGTTTTTATTAAACAAAAGAATATTCTTCTAAAAATATTAACTCATACAATATTCTCACATTCACGTTTTGTCGTGAAAAAGCAACAGCATTTTACGTTCTTGACGAATTAATAAATGCGCGAGTCTATCCACTGCACTCGTTTTCTTTTCTTCCGCATCGTACGGTGAACCTATGAATTTAAATTTTAGCGCGAATAATCAAAACTGTATCATATATTATCATAATCGTCACTTCTACGTAATGACAGTTTCCCAGATCTCAGTTCTCTTTGGTATTGGCGCAGTGCATGTTCGCACCTCTCGAAACACGTGCCACGACATATCATCGACGGATTTTCATCGCGAAAATCTTCGTGTCTCTGAATTTTCATTAATGGCTTGTAAAACCTGTACTCGAAACACTTCAACATTTGCTCTACGGGAATCTCACGACGCGAACGATCAACTGCAGTATAAACACCAGGTCTGTGCTTCGTTCCCAACAAATGATGAGACTTGTGAAAATGAATATAAAAATTGATTTGCGTTATTTTTCGGATAAATAAATCATATTAGTGCATCGTTACAGTAAACGATAATTACCTTGAAAAGAATGAATAATATCCACTGAAACGACTCCACTTCCAAAGTCTCGTTAAATTGTTGTAGTTCGTTTTCTTTGAATCTACAAAACGAATTGTACAATATTGGTTTCAATTTTAACGGTGATGAAGGAAACAACTTTTTCATATTTTCCAGGCACTTTTCATTTTTCTCATGCACGCTGTTTAACCAAGATTGCAATTTGTAGTAATCCCCGTGAGTCTTGCGACTCCAGTAACCCCTCCAGAAGGACTGAATGCGAATGGCCATTCGACTCCGTCGTTCGGCGCGCCGCGCGTCGTACCACTTTTTCACGCGGTAACCACGCCAGTGACTCTGTATGGTCGTTGCCATGCAATGAAGCCTGCGTAGTTGTTTGCGCACGGACTCGCCGCGAAACCACGCCTGCATGTAAGAATTGTTGGATTCGCTCTACTCTTCGATCTTTTGTTTCCAGTTTTAACTGAAATAAGAAGTTACCTGAATTTTCATCACCGCTTCTACGAGAAATGGCAATAACTCGGCATTTTCGTACCAGGAATAGTCGAAGTCGTTAAGTTGTGGCAATTCTTGTTCGAATCTACAAAACCAGAGTAACATAATTTTAAAATGTTCACAATGATGTAAGACACAAACTTATCTATGTTCTCTTCGAGATGCCTGATCTGTTTTTCACAAAGACACGAAAGCCATCTTCGATACTCTGAAAAATTCAATAGCGTTTTCCGACTCCAGTAACCACGCCAGTAGCGCTGTATTGTCTTTGCATAAATATGGAGGGCATTTGATTTTCTACGGAACATAACACTACGGAACCATGTCTACGAGCAACATTACAAATACAACAACGGACGAGTTTAAAGATGATTTTTTACAGAATAAGCAACCTGAATTGTTATCGCAGCGTCGATAAAAATCATAGGATGTTCAGAATCATCTAGCCATTGGAAATCAAAATCAACGTTCAGCCTAAAAAACCGAAGAAATGGTAAAAACGAATGGAATTAATATTTTTTATTTAATGTCAAACCTTCTAACGCTGTTTATTTGCAGGGAAGACAGCCATTGATGGGTCCCGTAATTCAGAATTCTTTTGCGACTCCAATAACTGCGCCAATATGACTGAATGCGCATAGCCATCAAATTGCGTTTACATTCGATAATCGTCATAACGTAACGCTTCTTCATACGATACTTGCGCCAATATAATTGAATTCGCAACGCCATCAAATGACGTTTATGTTCGACTCTTGTTTCGCATTGTTTTCTGTTTCTGTAGCCGCGCCAGTATCGTTGTATAGCAACTGCTTGACGATGAAGCTCGCGTAAACTTTTGCGTTTCGTCGGACCGCGGTTCCATGCCTGTCTAATATTTTTTTTTTTCTTTCTTTTTGACATAACTATTATTTTTTAAATGAGATGAGGATAACCTGTTTTTCTGTTATTTGCTCTGTGCTGGTTTCGATCTCTTCTGGATTTTCTTTCCAAAATTGAGTACAAATATCGAATGGCCAATCGATCCATTCATATTTAGACATAATTATGATTTTTGGGCGTTAATTACTGAGTAGGTTTGACGATAAAACCATTTTCAACTCAATTTAGCACGACGTATGTATTCGAGTACTTACGAAATGAGCAACAAATGAAGTACGTTAAAATTCTCCCAAATATATCGACTTTTAGTAGTTACTCTTTGTCGATAAAGCAGAAGTTGTATTCATCAACGACCGAGAGAGTGTTTCTTTACCTATATATCTCATGTAACGAGTGATACTTTTTTTTCCAAAATTTACAATTCATACCTATTCAATTTTATGTAGAAAAATTAGTCATATGTATATGAGTAAATTGCGGTTTTTTGTAAAATTTTTTATTTTTATTGAACGTTTATGTGGAATTTCACAAAACACTGATGTATATCAATAAAACGAAAAGCGATGTCGAAACAAACATCAAAATACCTGCGGCCGTTGCCACTAGCGCGTTTTTCTTCCTTGGCGTTCTCGACAATACGTGAAAGTCTGTACGCGCCTGGAAAAATATGAAAATCAAAATAAGTAATTATGAGTAATTTCCAAGTGTTTATTTGATACGATAAGACCGACAATGGGACTACTGCGTAGAGTACTATTAGCCGCAATTACGCGTAAAATTGACGTACCGTAATTTGCAAGTTTTGTGCTTTCCGCACCAAATCGTCCAACCTCTGACCCCTGTCGATAAGCTTCTGTACGCCGTCCATGAGTGTTCGCCTTATTTCGGCCAATTCGCCCTCCAGCTTTTCGATCATACCGTTCATACCTAAATCCTGCTGATTATACTCGTCCTGAAAAAAAAAAAATGATCTTCAATTACAGTATAACACTGTTTTATTTATTTGCAAACGACTCGTGAAGTTTTGAAATTAATCAAAAACACGAAGAAGAGAACTGCAATCGTGTTTGATAAAGCTGTGCAGATAAAACCGAACGAGGTCGACTTTTTCGACATTTCAAATCAAATTACTAAAAATTTGACGATCTTAATTGAAATCGAGGTTTTCTTCTCGATACTTACTTCACCAAATTATTGTTTTCTTGTCTTAATGACGAATGATAGCGACTAAAAAAACTGTTCACTCAATTTCAATCTTTCGAAAAACAAATGACAGCGAATACCTCGAATTCACTTCGAGAATTTGAAGACTGTTGAAAAAAAAAAAAAAAAACATAATACTCTGTACGTACAAAAATTTTGGCGAGCGGTTTTGACAAATCGATAGTGGAGAGATTCTGTAGATCTTGCGATAGATCGGCCAGGATTGGTAGCTCGCCGTAAATGCTTCTAACGCGTTGCAGAAATCGATGAGAATGAGATTCGATACGGTCGGCCACCGAAGGATTGTCGGATGTGGGTGTCAAACAAGCATAGTGTAGTTCACCGATGAGCACGTGAACCGTGAAACTGGAAATCGGCAACTGTTCACCAAAAACACCACAACTATCGTAGTATCGTGATATAAACTCAGTGTAAAAGTAGCTTGCCAATTTGAACATTCTCATTTTTAATTTGGTCAGAACGACGTCGATCTTACTTGCCCTTTGCGACGCTGATTTTGTCATCCTCGTGCGATCTCATTGCGTTGACCGTGTTTAGGACGAGCGACTTGTACGCAGCATCGCGATCGGCCGGATAATCGGCGACGATCTTGCTGCCAGATTTCTCCCAATAGGCCACTAGAGCGTAATGCACCGGCTTCTCCATTTTCGGCGTTTCACACCGACGGCGACAAGTTTATTCGAATCTTCTCGTCACGCGCGATTATCGAGAGTGAGTCGCCTCGCGTTTCGGACAGGCACGCTCTTTCCGCCAGTCGTGTATGTTTACGCACGAAACTGGTATCGAATGGCGCGCTAATGAAAGCAGTTCCTTCGATAATGCCGATAACGCACCACGGGCGTCTCGATGCACGCTCTCCATGAGATTCTGCCGAAAAAGAAATTAAATTTAACAACAATATATTACCTAGTTTCATCCTAAGACCCACAATTTAATTTCGATACACAATAAATTACGTTCGATACAACAGAACGCGAAGAGAAGTACAAAAGAATCGAATTAAACGATTTTGGAGAAATAGTTTTACATTTTTTCAGAAATAAATATGCAAAACACAAACCATTTATTCACGAGATTTCAATCGAGCTTGGGTTGTTCGTACGAACATCAAAGCAATACTGAAGCTGATGAGAGAAAACATACAATCTCGGTAGTATTATCAGTTCTATCTCTAGCGATACAGAGATAATTTGTTAGATTGGTGACACGTCATTTTTACTGGTGAGAAATTGCGGTTCCTTGAATTATCGTCGTGTTGTATAGCCTCCCTTATTTTCCGGTTTTTGATATTATTGTCATCAATGACATTGGTAAACAAACTCTGCTTCAGTTAACATTATCATTTTCTCTGTACGAAATTTAATATTTGTTCTTGTCGGAGATCCAACATTGTTCTACGAGAATAAAATTTATTGATTATTTATGATATCAAAATAATTAAAACAAAGAACTCATTCATATTTTTAAGACCGGTAATATTGTATGATTTATATTGAAAGAAAAATTCAATTACCATTTAGATGGACAGAGAATCTCTGTTCCATGACTATAATTCACTGTTAAGCTGTAGATTGATACAATTCTGCGAGACAACGAGAGGCTTGTTTATTCAATCAAATCAGTTAGGTTTTCTTATAAGTATATAAAACTTGAATTCAAAACAAAAATAATAATTTAATCATGACGAATATTATTTATAAAATTTCATTTAAGAATGCAAATAATTTAATACCTTGACACATATTGTTTTTAGAAATACATATTTCATATGTATTCAGAGCCCGTCCTTCACAAACAAATGATTTTAAAAGCCATACAAAATAGAGATTTGAAAATCAAAGACAACTTCAAGTCGATCGTTTGATGCTCTTATTGGCGAAGAGCAGAAATACGGTGACTGTTTATTGGAGGAAGAGACTGCTGGAAAGAGAGAGGGAAATATAAACTCTCGTGGAATGGGCCAGGGTGGGGCATCATATTGCTTATAGCTCAGTTCGCACAGAAATTCGCCACTGTCTTCGGTAGTTGATCGACATTGCCACAGATTTTGTCTCGTGAGAGTAAATATACAGTAGGTGAAAATTTCTAATCGTATAAAATATTTACATTTTCTCATTCATTCAAATTTTTCAGATCGCAATGGTGAAATACACTCTTCGTTACTTCAACGCTATGGGCCTCGGCGAACCCATAAGACTTCTACTGAGTTACGGTGGCGTTGAATTCAAAGATTTGCGTTACGATCAGTACTCGGAGGAATGGATGAGTTTCAAGCCACGTACGATCGGTTTATAATTTTCGATCGAACGTTAAGTCAAATATTTTCGTTCAATTTTGACAGATACACCATTTGGCCAGCTCCCACTACTCGAGATCGACGGCAATGTTTATTGCCAAACGCTTCCAATATGCCGGTTCCTTGCAAAGCAATACAACTTATACGGATTGAACGAGTTTGATGCATTGCAGGTCGACGCCGTTGCTAACGCTTTATTCGATTTCCGAAACTGTAAGAGACTTATTCTCATAGCATGAAAAATATTTTCTGTATCATTTTTTCATAATTATCGAAATACAAACCATCCATTTCGTAGATGTGGCACTATTCTACAATGAGCCCGATCCAGTTGTCAAAGCCAGAAGAAAAGCCGATACACTGAGATATCTGGTACCTTTTTATATGGATAGGTTCGAAAATCTGGCCAAAAATTGCCTAGGTTACATGTACGGTGGTCGAGTGAGTAGTGAAATTGTAGAAACAAATAAATCGATTTCATCGTCCGCATATTTCCATTTATACTCTATTGCAATTTTCAGTTGAGTTACGCAGATTTCTTCTTCGTTGGAATTTTGGATTCGATGAACACCGCCTGCGGATACGACATCACAAGTGATAATCCCAGCCTACGATTAGTGAAGCACCGTGTACTCAGTATTCCCGCGGTCAAAGCATGGATCGAAAAGAGACCGAAATTGGACTTTTAAAATAACGTTTTTCGATATTGATTATAGAAGTAAGAAGTCGATTATCGAAAGAATAATCGATATAAAAATATAATTACCAATATATTTTATACATTTCTATGTAAGCAAAATAAACCTGTTTAGAATACGACACGCTTCATCTATTTCGAATTCCAGTACATTCAAAAGAACGTCACAGAGATGTTAACCAAAAATATGTCACAAAATACCGGCTCGACCGGGCATGGAACACAAAAGGTGCGTGGGCGTGCTGCAGGTGTCGCTTTCGCCGCCCGGCGTGTTGGCTGTACGGTGGCGACGCGCCCCGTCGAAATCTCGAAGCTCGAATTCGCGACCTCGAATGATCGGCTGCGCGGCGCTCGTTGCGCCGTAGCCTCGTGGCCGTGCGACGAACGAGTTTTTTAACCGGAGAGTGCGGCACACACGGAACGCGTAGTTCGCGGTAGCCGTCAGTGTGCGCGCCGCGGATAGTACCGTAAAGAGGACAGACATCTTGTGTAGTTGAGTTTTTTTTAAAGAGCTTCGCGGTGGTTCAGTGCTGTTTTATAATACGAATCGGGTAGAAAATTTTCAAGGGCGTATACGATCGACGAGTAGACAGGGGTCTGAGACACCGGCTGACTCGATTGATCGCGCGCGGCGGTTCGTACCGAAAACGGAGGTACGTAGTACACGTCGAGCGAGAGAGGGAAAGAGAAAGAAAGAGAGAGAGAGAGAGAGACAGAGAGGAGGAGAAGGCGATACATTTTCGCGCTGCACACGCACACGGAGGAACGAGATTGCCGTTATCGAATATCGCGCTTTCGCATAACCTATCGAGTTTTGGAATATCGGAGCGAAACGTCTTTTTTGGTTTCCTGCGTTCCTCGGGCTCCGTGTTCCCTATCGTTGTCGTGTCGCGCGCGGTGTTGGTGGTGCCTGGTGGGTGGTTAGCAGTGGTGGTGGTTGGTGACGGTGGTGGTGGTGGTTGATGTTACTACCGGTGCGCTACCGCTGGAGGTGGCAAGAGGGATATCAAATTAAAGAGAGAAAGAAACAATAAAGATAGCCAATAAACGAGTCCACCTATACTACGCAATCGGGTCGCCGATTGGTACATCGAGTCGATCGAGCCGCGATGTTTTTTAGCTTCTTGTCCAATACGAAAATCGAGCAGCTCGTCAGGGGAGAACGCGATTGTATTGTCAGACGTGTATAGGCGGTAAAAAAACTTATCGAGGTTTCGCTGTCGCACGCGTACGCGCCGAAAACTAGCCAATAGGAGGGAGATAGGAAGAGAGAACGAGATAATAAATAATGTACTCCGATGCTCCGTGATGTGCGATAACTTCCGTCACCTCTTTCGAAGCTCTCTCTCTCTCTCTCACTTTTTCTTTCTCATTCTCCCTGTGTCCCTCCCTCTCTTCTCTCTCTCTCTCTCTCTCACGCTTTTTCTCTACCTTGCTCTACCCTCCCCTCTCTTTTTCGATCGCCGTGTCACTTTTCTTTTCGTTCCTGCTTTCGCGCGTACAGATCCCGTTATTATCGGTGTGCAGCTTCGACACAGAATATACGTATATACATATGTGTGTGTATACATGTATATACGTTTCACCCTCCCTTTATCACCCCTCCGATCGAGTACCATCCCTTCCCCTCTCCTCTCCACGGTGTTCAAGGAGCGGAGAACCGCTCCTCGTCCACAACAGAGAGTGAAAATATCGTCATTATTATTTTTTTTTTTTCCATTTCGTTTCTGATGCAGGTAGTGGACAAGTGACAAGCAGTGCTGTGATCGGCGAATGAAATAATAAAGATATAAAAATCGAATAGTGTGTGTTAGTGCGCGAAAAAGGAAGAGGCAAGAGAAACAAGTAGTACAAGACGAAAAGTAGAGAGAGAAGGCAACGCTACGGCGCGTCGCAAGAGGGACGACCGGAACGACTGGAGCGGCGTGCTTGCGAATCGGCCGCTCAAGTGATACATATATATATAAAGAAGGAAAAAAATAAAACGTGTTGTGAGTGTACCACGTCGTCCTCGTCGAGTCGTTCGCCGTTGAGGGGCCGGCGCCCACCTATCCTCGTCCTCGTGGTCTCACGACAGGCCTCAGCATGACCTCGACAAACAGCTCGCAGAAGCTCTCGACGACGGAACGAGTGATCAAAAGTGAGTATCTCCCCTTTCTTTACTCGTTCGCCAAAATTTTGCTCGCCTCGGCTCTCTCCGGCTAACTCGGTCGGTACGTTCGCGCTCTTTCGCGGAATTCGGCCGCGCGCGAGCTTTCCCTCTTTCGCTCGTTCTCCGTCTCTGTCTTCCCTCGGTGGGCAGAGTATCGGGTTCCTAGCGAAGCTCACCGGATGTGTGCCGTATGACGACGAAAATAAGAGAACGGTGCGAGCTGCTCGGGGCGACAGAGACGGAGAGAGAGAAATGAGAGAGAGAGAGAGAGAGAGAGAGAGAGAGAGGAATGAGGCTGATCGGAAGGAAAAAAAAGGGAACCGAAACAGCTGTCAAAAGCGAGGCGCGCCGAGCGCGGCCCGTGGAAAGGGAGGTGGAGTCGCGCGTCAAAACATGGGCAACGCCGTGTGTGCGCGCCGGATAAGATTGATTTTCTCCGCTGGCTCCTCTCTCTCTCTCTCTCTCTCTCTCTCTTTCCCTCCCGTCGACGCCATTGCTATCGACCTCCCACCTCCTCGCCGCGCGTTCCTCCCCTCCTCCGCTCCCCATCTAGCGAGAGTTCACGACGCTTTTGCTCATTGCACGCGTAACTTTTCGCTTTCGGATTTCTCGCTCCGTTTCCGTTTTCGACTCTCGCGGAGAGATCGGGTGTGGTTTACAATGTTGGCAGAATGGGATGACAAGAAGGAGGGAAAGAGAGAGAGAGAGAGAGAAAATTGCGAACATAACCTACAAGCTACAACCCCTCACCATTTTCTCTCTCTCTCTCTCTCTCTCTCTCTCTGCCTCCCTCTCTAACACGCGACCCACCCCTTCATCGGCCGGGTTTCGTTAGCCTCGATTTCTTTCTCCTCTTCGATTCTTTTTTTTCCTCTCTCGAGGTCGAGGAACCGCGCGGTGACTCGATAATTTATCGGCAGCGGTGTTCTCGCCGGTGAGCGGACCCGCCGCACGCCCCGCTCTTGGCGCATCGTAAGCTCGCGTGTCGCGAAATTTCGAGCAGATCGGGAACAGCTGAGCTCGAACGTCTTCGTAGGCGCCACGCCCCGGTCTGGATGAACCCAAACTCGAGACAGTAGTCAATCCGCGTGAGATACGAGCGTTCCGGGTACAGGGCGACAGGGGGAGGCCGAAAACTGCGGAACCGCATACGGTTCGCACGTACAGGTGGGTAGCCCCCCCCCCCCC
>NCVS01002300.1:0-12560 GCA_003055095.1 Goniozus legneri
AGAACTTCACTTACAGGTAAGTTCGTTTTATCTTTCAATTTTATACTTTGCCAATATGTATTTCAATTTTTCCTATCGGAAACCACATTTATATAAATTAAAAATAGTAGTATTACAAATTGAATATAATTTATATTTTTTTATGGTCTCGGTTCGAATTTACTAAATAATTAGAATATCTCGTTGTATTTACCAGTCTATATACTAAAAACAAACTAGCAGATTTTTCTCAGTGTAAAAATGCACATTTTAAATAAATTTTTTTCAGTGTTCTGTTGCAGAACAAATGATAACAAAGAAATTTTTCATAGTTCAACGAACCTCCGATTTTTCTTTCTCGATAAACCAATAAACACGATACAAATTCGCGTGAGAAAGTTCACTAGACTGTTTACCAGAATCTCCTCGAGTTCTTTAGCGCGACTGCGAGGATTGTAATTAAATGTTTTTTGCGATGTAATGGATAGCGTTAAAAAAGGGTTAGCCGTTTTTTCACGAGTGAGCCCAGGCGAGGAGGTGGAACCGCGGTTTTTCGCATTTTGACAACAGGCGGTTATGCCTTTGAAGCACGAGTTAGCGTGCTCGGTGGACATTAATTCAGATCGCGCGCGTTGGCGCGTACACTGCGCCTGAAAAGTTCCGACCCCCACTACTGTACAGTCGGGGCGCGACATTGTGAGAGTTATCGCTTCTCGAGTATATTACTTGAGTACTTCGAGACGGTAACAATGGCGTGGATGTAGTTTCTGAAGGTGAAACTAGAAAATTGAAAATCAATGCCTGTGATTGTTTCAGTCGATAGAGAGAGAGAAAAAATTTAAGAAATACCGTAAAAGCAGCATTTTGTATAAGTTTGCGATACACACAAATGCTGGTGGGTCGAGGTTAAAGTCCCAAGAACAAATTTTGCTGATATTTCTACCCCAATTTGCAAAATTATTTCACTGCGAAAATTGAAATTGTTGTTCCCGAAGAAAATATGTGTTCGACCATAATAGACAGCTCAAGGGAGAAAAGAAATCGTTCGCCGACGAAATCGTTTTGAGTTCGGCTAACATTTTACCGAAAGCTTCGACGTACGTGACTTTACGTAACTTTTGTCGTGCACATCCGAAAGGATGTTTGAGCGTCGCATCGTCACGTACGAACGAGCGATGATTCGAGTGCGAAAGGGTTGAAATTTTCAAGAGTCAAGATTGTTGGGTTTGTAATTATGTTTGGAAATTATTGAAATAAATTAACATTAACAATCACCAAAAGTGCTTTCTTATAGAATTTGGTGCTTTGATTTACCATTTTCAGTGTTATTAATCATTTTCGTCATATATTTAACATTTCATATAAATGGTAATCCATACACTGTAATACACAGTATAATCTCACACTGTAAGTGAAATTTCTTTGAAGGAATTTAATGATATGCATACGTTCAGAAGGAATATATATTTTATTTACTAGACAACATAATTATTCGAATTGCAGATACCAATTTTATTTCAACTAATATTTAATCATTTCGAACAATAAGTAATTTCATCTAGTTGAAAATTTATTTCTATATTTTCAAATAAATATCAAATCGCTACAACAAATTTCTCAGTGTAGTACACTCTATGGTACATGGTAAAAACGAATATGTTAAAGTTAACATATTTCGCTTGTCCCAGACAGTTCACAATAATTTTTGGTGTTAATACAACATAAAGCAATGTGTAAAAATATAAAACATATTATATGTCAAATTTTTAACAAATTTTTTAGTTACTTTGACATTATTACAATGTCGTTTCAAGTACAAGCAATAAATTGTATATATTAACACGTATAAAATGTTAAAAACTGATTCGCCTGAAATTAAATGTTGTTGTTTTAACACATTATAATGTTGAATTCAAAAAATTATAATCTTTATATGTTGTCGATCTTTTTTAACATCTTTTTTTACATTCTCTTAACAAAAAACGATGTTATCCAAATAATTGGCAAACACGGTAATTTTAACTAAGAAATATGTAACTTTTCGAAATTTAACAACTGAAATATGTTGTTTACAATGAGGTGTAGGCTAACATATTCGATTCTGTTGATTTTACAGTTAAGATTGTTCATGATTTGACATCAAACTTTTAACAATCGGTTTTTTTTAACATGTCACACATTATTTTTTACCGTGTAAGTTGTACTATTTTAAAATATTTATGAAATTAACTATAAAAATAGTAAATGTACAACTATATTGCAACTGGTCAGTGCATTTGAATTGAGCTGTCAACTGTTAGCGTGCAAAAAAAGTGCGAAAGAAAAATATTTAGTCGTCTCCAAATAGGAATTCGCTCGAAGAGATTCCATCCTCCCTGGCTGGTAGAACTTTCGCAGTCTATACATACATAGCTGTCTCGTCGATCGGACGCCAGAAATACCGAAGATCTGAAAAATTCGAACGACGTGTCAAGACGTCACTTCCGTAATTGCTCGTCGGCAGAAGGGAGAGCTCTCCATAAAACTTGATTCGTAACGATCACGGCGACAGTACAAACAACAGAGAGCAGTAAACTTCGCGGTAAAGTACACTTCGCGACTGGCCAGGATTTCGACGTTGAAATAAAAACGCGGAGGGCGTGCATTAGGAAAAAAATTAGCGTGGAATGAAAGGAACAAACGGAACGTCGTCGTGGGTCGTAAAAAAGGGGCGTTCGCGTCGTTTTTACGACGAGTCGGTATAATTACCGTTGCCGGACGAGTCCCGCGCGAATAATTTCCACGAGTTTCGCGGGTTCTTTTACGGGCCGGTAGTATGGATTCGCGAGGAATCGAGCTGTGAGGGACTGAGGGGAAGTACCAGAGGCTGGATAACCATCTTGTGCCCTGTAATGAATGCGATGTACATTTTCTTCCTTTTTTTCCTTTTTTATTACTCATTCTCTCTCTCTCTCTCTCTCTCTCTCTCTCGCTTTTACGTTTTCCTCGCACCAACACGCACAGGTGAAAATATCGATCGCGCGTTAAGCGCGCGCGTCTAATGGTCCCTGTTAAATTTTTTAATACCGCGCAGAGTCGCCCCTACTCGTCAGCTCGACTCTCTCGCGAGATTTCCCGACCGAAATTACACAGCCGCGGTGTGCCGGCTGCTCTCGGAGAGCTCGCGCGCCTCCGCCCCGCAGTACGTATGTACTGAGATTAGAAAAATTAATTAAAATCGTCGGAAAATTTGAATATTTTTCCCACCTACGCTCGCTTTTAATTACGCGAACGCGCTTATTGGAATTAAATCTTCGACTTTACGTGTAATTAAGAGTTCCCTCCTCGTTCTTTTTTCCTCGTCACGTCGTTATTTTCCTTATTCCACTCGCCGCGGGGAATGTTTATCGCACAAAAGGAGTGGAACTCGATATCGCGTTTGCTGTTTCCCCGAGAAATTGCGCCCCGTCTATTCCCGGAGTCTCCCGAATGAAGATTAAACCGGAATCTCAAAAGGTCTTAATCACAGTGGTAAAACGAAAACATTTCGCGACAGGAGGGAAAATGGAAGAGTGGAGGGAGAGAGAGAGAGGCCGAAGACGTATTTCGGAGGCGTTGCTTCTTACAATCGCGGTATTTTCTCTCTACAATCGTTTTTAAGAATTTCACGAGCTCTCTTATTTAGTGTCTTATTTGATTTTTCATCACGGCTGAACAAACAGAGCGATCTCAACGTTATTTCTACCAAGATTTTTTTTCGCACAAAGCAATTTTCAGTAAAATTTACGGTTTTTTATTATTAGGAAAAATTTAGAAAACATTATTAACATTAAAGTTAACGTTATTATTATTTTATTGTTACTGAACATTATTGTTTTTTTTTTACTGTGACGTTTCAATTATTGTTAATTAGACTATAACTTTCCCAGTAACTTCATTAACAAGGTAGTGTGTATTATTAACTTTTTACCACTTTAAAATAGTCATATTAATTATTTTATAACAAGCTTTTGCAATGCTAGATATTGTTCTATTATAAGCAAATTTATATTATTAAGTACTATTATTGTGTGCCTAGTATAGAGGTTTGAATTTTCAATATTAGAACAACAAAAATAATAAAAATAGTTACGAACTATACAGTAAGAATCACTAATACTTCAGTTATTTCAAAATTAGATCTTATTGAGAGTGTTTAGTTGAAATTGACTGAATAATTAGTTAATAAGTACAACAAATTTGCTGTTTTCTAATCGATATGATAAAATTTACTTATCATCACTTTCAAAACAGTGAAATAGTGTAAGAACTGCTACCATCACTACAACTATTTTTTATAATAACTCTTGTCAAGAATTCTAAGTTCTAACTTAATTTATTAAGAAAATGTCCGTACTTAGAAGATGATATTAAGTTTAAATTTTAATTGAATCCTTTGACACCTCAGGTAGAAATAGTGTTAATAAACGTTTACCAAAGTCCATAAGCTCGCTGTTTATTAATTGTTCAAGGCGCGAAAATACGGCCACGAAAAGCAAACTTATCGGAGAAAATATTCAGCCTCGAATTGAATATCCCTGGGGTCGTTAGAAGAAGAGAAAACTTCGCACACACTTTGCGATCTCCAAACGCGCCTCTTAATTACACGACTCCGGGGTCGAGTGGTATTGTGAGTGCACGTGGATGCAGGTAAGCGCATACACACTACACGTACATAGAAAAGTCGTCGTGGTTTTCCCCGCCCACTCCGCATTCTTAATGGTCCCGCTGACATTTTTAGAGGAAAACTTCGGCTTGTCGCGCTTCCCACTACGCCCGACACTCTCATCCCGTTGCCGAGAATACGCCCGTATCTCGCTAAAATAGAGTGGGGAAAACGGGAAAATAAGTCTCGGAGAAAGAAAACTGGAATTCTATACCCACGCGGGATCTTAATCTTTTCCTATCAGTGGAAAGTCCCTAGTAGAAATTAAATCGAGTTTTTAGCCAGTAACTGACCAGTTTAACTAGATATCAACCAAAACATGGCGACTTTGAATAAAGCAAACAGCTTTCAGGTTATGAAAATTGTGATTGTGTTATTGTAATTGTGATAATTGTAATTGTGATTATGTTACTGGATATGCTTACTGCCTAGTTACTAGAGTTAATTGCTGGCCAGTCTCTAGACTTAATCAAGTAAAACTTAGTGTTATTTATTATAATAATTAATGCTATTGTGATTGTGATAATCGTGATAATTGTAATTGTGATTATGTTACTGGATATGCTTACTGCCTAGTTACTAGAGTTGATTGCTGGCCAGTCTCTAGACTTAATCAAGTAAAACTTGATTAATTTCTACTAGGGGTGTTAGGCGAAACCGCTTCATCCCGCCTGTAAAAATTTTCGTGGAACGTCTCTGGTATGAAAAAAAAAAGAGGGAAAAGAAAACAAAGCCGTGAATGCAGGTCTGGACGGAAAATTTTTCGAGCTGCAGTCAGCGTCAGCTGGGACGGGTCTTTCAATACATTTCCTCTGGTTTTTCCTCACCCGGTAACCCCTTGTATACCTTCGCGTCTCGTAAAATATGAAATTCATCGCGTCGAAATGACGGCATTTGTGTGTGTGTGCGTGTGTGTCAGGGAATAACCACAGAGTGAGAGAAAGGAGGACGCGGAAAGGGAAAATTCGCGATGCGTGTGTCGTCTAGCGCTCCGGCACGTCCCGAAAAATCGTCGAGTCGTCGACGCGGAGGATAGGAAAATCGTGGAAAAGTCTGGTAAAAGGTGCGGGAAGGGTTGCGCGTAGGCAGGCCCGCGAGAAAATAACGACGGTGGGAATAAAGATGCGCGAGGGTTTCAACGAGCGAGAAAATTGGACACGCCGCTGTACACACACAAACGCGTACAAACGACGTGGATATGAACCCGTGCAGCGGCTTCGGTATACTTCGGAATACGGCGATAACCGAACTGTACAGAAACAGAGTGGAAAAAGTTTGGAACGTAACAATCTTTCGACTGATATTTGTTTTTGTTTGACGAATGCGTAATTATTTACCTGAGATTAGTTCAAATAGGGTAGACGTACCATTTGTGGCCACTTCGAAATTCATATTGATATATTTAGTATTTGATTCTTACTATACTACGATTTAGTTTGTTACTACGGTTTTTAAATATGTTGATGTCATTATGCGTGTAAAAAACAACCAGAGTCGTAGTGTATCTGAGCAACTTCTTTTATTGTTAATAAAAATCATAAAATAGGCTCTGAAAGTAAGTCACTAATAATTATTGAGAATCGAGTGTAACATTCATAGTATTTTTGAAATACTCCACTAATTTATTATTTAGATCACTTAAAAATTTATCAAAATTGGGCTATGGCCACTACTGGTACAACAGACATTACAGTACAATTCAACTCTTTTTTTTTTCACAAAAAAAAAAAGAGTTCTGAAGGTTCATACATGTAATAATTCAACTATTAATACATCCGAGAATTGATTAATTGATTTTCCTTTATTAAATATTATGATTAAATTGATTTAACTTTTGATCAAAGATACAAAATTTCTTAAAGTGGCCATAAATGGTACGTCTTCTCTACCCCTTTAGGTGTAAATAAAGACTACTTATTAAAAGTAATTAAGCCACAAAAGCTTAGTTTTATCAAAGTATTAAAATTTATTAAGTTACATAATTTCCATACGATATATGTTCTCAGATTAAAAATACGCAATTGTCGTCGAAATTATTAGTATTGGAAAATTTTATTTATTCTTGTAATCAAAATATTGGAAAATCGGAACAATAACACGATTCAAATTACAATTAAAATCAAATTATTTCAATACTCAAATTCTTCCAAACAAAACTCGATTAAATTCGGGAATTTTTCTTTCTATGCAGCAGAGTATGCAGACTTCCCATCCAGAAATTCACGAAATTGCGAGCGATATCGTTCTTCAGTTTACGTAATTTCATTCGAAAATTATAATCGTCAACCGCAATGTATATTTTCCATATTATTTCGAATGACCAATTATCGCTGTGTTCATTGAATTATGCAAAATTATATCGTCAAATTAAACGCTGTATCATTTATCGTGCTCGGTTCGGAGCGCGTGACGGTAATATCAAGATTCTACTGTGACGTCATTTGCCGTGTCCATTGTCAGCCATGAAAAATTTATCGATTCACGATTCGCGAGCGGGAGAGGAGAGAGGAGAGGGGCAAAAGTCAAGCAATCTCGCATCGCATTTGTAGCTCGTATTGCTCGCGATGCTTCACGGCGGTACAGGGCGCTCATATTGGGAACGCAAATTCCAGCCGCGCGCGATAAATATTGCATGCGGATTTGGTCCCGCGCAATGATAAATTGTTCGCCGGCGCTTCGAAAATCGATTCGACGTCGGGAGGGCAAAAAAAAAATTGATAGTGAAAAAAATACCGACGTGTAACCGGCTACAACCAAAGAGAGGTAGCGAGAGGGGGAGGGGGGAGGGGGTGGAGTAACGATTTGACGCAGAACCCGTGCGGTCGACCATAAAAAATTCACTCGCCTCGGGATTTTTGTGTTTTTTAACCCCCACCCCTCCAGCCCTCTTTTTTTCGGTATACCTACGGTAATAGAGTTGTTTCGGATGAAGAATTACACGGGGGGGCCGGGCTCAATCGACAAATGCATTTCCCAGCTCTGCAAAATAGCTCGATGCCAATTTTCATTGTCCGTCCGTTGCCTCGCTCTTTTTTTTCTCGCTATTTTATTCAATTACACGAAAGACGAGTATGAGAAAAAAGAGTCGAGTGTGTATTTTTCCGATTTACCCGTACGGATGTTCCAGCGAGGGAGTTTTTCTGCCCATTTGATCGAGTACAAAGGCTCCTCGCGTATTACGTATTCTCTCTACGGTGGTGAAATTTTTGAATTCCGCGCGGCGAGAGAAGCGCGAGAATCCACCGACTGATATCCCATCGTCACGATTTCCGGCACGGTTTAAGCGAGACACGTTAAGAGCCAACGAATCTCCCTCGCGCGCGCGCGTGTGTGTGTGTGTATGTATAACGCAGTCACGTCACGTTTCAATGCGGAAACCCCTCCGACCAAGTTTCACGGGCCCGCGAACTTCCGGGGCGCGTTCTCGAAAAGTACAGACGCGCTTCAACCCACCCGAACTCGTTCTTTCGCATGAAACTCGTCGACTTATAAACATTCTCCTCCCCTCGCGGCCCACCCCCTTCACACTGTTTGCGGATTATTTTACAGATGTTCTCGTCCTTCGTGAAATGAGTTCCTGAATTATTTCTTGTTTGCGTAACAACAACGATTCACCGGCGAACTATTTTGATAAAAATGATGGCTTGCTGTGAAGCGGGTTCTATTCTTTATTTGGAGCATTTGAAATTTTAGTTAAACATGACCCAATGTATACTGAGGGCAGCTTGGTTCTTACAAATAATTAGCACATATGCACTAAAAATAAAAATATGTACGAACTAGGGTAGATGTACCATTTGTGGCTATTGTACCACTTGTGGTCCCTTTGAAATTCATATTGATATACTTAGTATTTGATTCTTATTATAACATGATTTAGTTTATTTCTACGATTTTAAAAAAACAACCAGAGTCGTAGTTTATCTTAGCAATTTCTCTTATTGTTAGTGAAAATCTTAAAAGAAACTCTATAAGAGTAAATCATTAATAATTATTGAGAATCGAGTGTAACATTCATAGTATTTTTGAAATACTCCACTAATTTATTATTTAGATCACTTAAAAATTTATCAAAATTGGGCTATGGCCACTACTGGTACAACAGGCATTACAAGACAATTTAACTCTTTTTTTTACAATAAAGAGAGTTCTGAAGGTTCATACGTGTAATAATTCAACTACTAATACATCCAAGAATTGATTAATTGATTTTCCTTCATTAAATATTGCGATTGAATTGATTTAATTTTTGATCAAAAACACGAAATTTCTTAAAGTAGCCACAAATAGTACATCTACCCTATTTAATGTGCATTTGAAAATATAGAAATAAATACTTTGTTTGATAAAGTGAGTCATCGCTTAAAATAGAAAAAATATTGTTTAGAATAAAATTAGTAGCTCTAATTCATGAAAACACTTTGTTGAATGTATTTGATATTTATTTATGGTAACGAGTTAAAAAAATTAGAATCTTATGTAAAGTATAAAGATTCAAACCGCTGATTTTTAATTATTTGTTCCATCTAATCATATAGGTATTTTTATAAAAAAATGCAGTAAAAAGAGCAACAACATAAATTTACAACAAATGCTTTCTGATTCTTAATTAAACTTTTTTTCTCCTATAATGTCAATAATTTGTATTTTTACCTAACACTGATTATCAAAGCACTGAATATCCCATAATTGAAGAAAATTGACATTCAACTATTACCGAGTACGCACGAATTTTCGTATTCGACGCAGTCGAGATTGAACGTGCTCAAAAATTCCTCGAAAATGTTTTTCACAAAATTTTTATTATAGAATATCGAGGGGGCTGTGGTTGTTTTTTTGTTGAAAAAAAAGTCGATTATAATCGAAATTGCTTCAGACTCGAAACCGAGCATAGTATATAACGCCTCATGATTGGCGCCCGGTTCACCTCGGTTACGATAGGCGAGCTATTGACAGCGCACCCCCTCCCCCTCCCCGACTCACTTCGTCCACGAGTTAGCGATGTACGCGCCCCAGCGCGCAGCGGCTTTAATCCGGCAATTGTGAGCTCTGAAATTGACCGAGCCCACCGGCAACTTGTAACGATTACGACTATAATAAAGCTGGGGGCCGCGTTTCCGTGCCGATGGTCAGAGGGTTACTGGATTCGGGACTCTCGCGCGTAACGCTTTTCACAGCTCGCCCCGGCCCATCTGGATCGGATAGCTTTCCCGCCGGAAAATTTATAGAACGGTAATTCCCACAAATCGCGTATACCAACGGCCAATAATACGCGCGGGTTATTTTGGCATGTATGTATGCACGCACGGGCTCGAAAAATAAGACCTGGAATTGTCATTTCGGGGCAAAAACCTGATCCCGATCGGATTTCCACCTGATATGAAACTCTGGACTGGTCTTGACCTAACCATTGGATTTATAATCTGAGATCAAATTTGAAATTGATTTGGTCTATGAATTTTTGAACTCAAAAATTCTAATTCTAATTTTTTTTGAAATTAGAACTCTGAAAAAGCTCAAATAAGGTTTTTTTTTAGTTTATTTAAAATCACTTAAACTACTATGATCAGCAAACATTTCATCTGTTTGGCACAGGTTATAATAATTTATAGCATCATATTTATTGTGTAATTTACATGAATGTGTCTGTTCTTATTACTGATACAAATTCTCTATTCAAATATTGCAGCATATTCTAGTACATAATACCTGTTTAATATGTTAAGACATTCAAATTAAAAAAAATTAATTTAAATTTGTTAAGATGATGGTGTCAGAAAGATTCAACCTGGTTCTAGTTAAATTGTGTCAAATAAGGACACATGGATTAAGCAAGTATTTTGCATTGAGCACTATTAGAGGTCTACCAGAAATACATATAACATTAAAACATTTCTGATATGAAGATAATTTGAATTTCTTCTATTGATTTCAGTTTTCGTAAACGAAAATTTGTCAATATTCAATGAAAATACTATTCTTATTTTTATGAATGAAAAAAACTGCAAGTTTAATAATAATAATATCAATCATCAATATTAAATGTTGGTGGAATTTGTTTATATTTCATTTTCAGGGGTTGGAATATAAAAATAGGGTTGAATTGATGTAAAAATAAATTCTGAATTAGTCAATTTCTCAGTTTCTATAATCAGGCCTCAGCTTCATAACAAAATCAGTACATCAGTAGGTTCTGATCTGTGTATAGACCGAAGTGAGGTCTCACTTTTTGCAGTATCGAGCTTTGTAGTATCGCGAGAGGCGTCGTTGTAAATTCTTGGAATCGCTTTATGATTTTCTTGGATAGCGATCTTGCGTGCCGGAATGGATTGAGATTTGCGAGCTGTCTGCAGCGAGAGCGAGGGAGATGGAGAGTGGGAGCGAGCGAACCAGAACTGTAACCCAGAAACGATATTCAAATTTCGACTGTGTGTCGGCGTCCGTTCATAATTAAATTCAATTTCGCTTAGACAAGGGGGTGAGAGAAGGATTTACACGCGGCTCGGCTTACCAGTGGCAACAATCGTGCATCGAGAGCGCGCGTGGCCCCTCTGAGAAGTGATGGATTGATATGGAAAGTGGAGTGAGGTTGCGAAAGCCTATGGACTCGTGTAACATTTGCGCGCGGGGGAGGTTTTGATTAAGCGGATTTCTCGCTGCCATTATTACCGTTATAACAATCCTGACCAAAATTTTCGTTTTACATTCTTTTTTTCATTCAATTTCAAAAATTTAATAGAATTAACGAAACGACGATACTCGCTACTTGCATACATGATTCACACTATTATAAATTTATTACTCTGTTGAATTTTTAGAGTGCAGTAATTGTCAAATTTATTAATCTATAGAAATGGTTCGAAATCGAATTGGAGATGTAAGAGAACTATGGAAGCTCGATTAAAAGCTGCTGATATTAAAGGGGTAATAAAAAATTTCATTAAAGATGAAAGAAAATGAAGATTCTTTGATCAAATTGGAGTCATTTGTAACATTCAAACTTTCCATACTTACGCTCACTAATAAATACGAAATGAACTTATTATTTGCATTCTGCAGTCGTTAATGATCTCCAATATGAAAAGTGATTCTTTTTTGAATACTTTTAAATAAGAACTGAACTAAAATTAACGCAAATAGTTGTTTATTGTTTGTCTATCATGACAAACAATTAACATGTAATCCAAGAACAATTATTTTTCTCGAACATACATGTACTACTCAAAATTAAAGGGGCACTCGTCATTTTCAAACGACGGTATCTCAATTAAAAATCTTTGACCCTATATATCTACGTCATTTTATTGCTTTTCCAGTTTCATCAACACATGTTTCATGCAATTATATATCTCTTCTTCCCATTTAAAGTTCATAGTTTATAACTATATTGTTTCCTAATTAATTCTTTCAAAAAAAGTAATGATTTCGTTATTGTTTTCAATTAAAACGTTCTTGTAAAAATAGAAATGTAAATATGACTGCAGATCTAATGTTAAATAAATTTGAATCTTTTAGATTTGATCATTTTTATCCGAGATACATTTATTTAAAAATAACTGTCCTCTTAATTATTTCGAGGGATGTATCAGTATACGTTATTTCTACATAAGACGAAAATAATGGGAGAACGTAGAAATAAGCGATAATGAGAGAATATCGACAGAGCAAGTGAAAAATCAAAATGTTCACTCTCCTATCGTTAATATGCGCGCGCACGCGCTTGTGTGCGTCGATGATCGTAAAAATTCGCGTGGAGGGCCGGCGGAGAGAAACTATACGTTATGTGGATACTTGTGTACACGGTCACGGGTTACTCGCGCTTTGAGGGCCGTTAGGACGGAACGCGCGAGAGTTAGAGAGAGTGAGAGGTAGCGAGGGGGAGAAGGGGGAGGGGGGG
>NCVS01002307.1:0-18016 GCA_003055095.1 Goniozus legneri
AACAGTACCGTCCTGCCAAAAACAGTACGAATGGTCACCGTAAATATAATGTATTTTTTACGCAAAAAAAAATTTACGTATAAAGTTCAAAGAATATTATTGATCGGCTCTTCGAGAGATCAAGGCACTTTACTCATTACTACACCGATATGAAATTTAATTGGAAAAATTTTAATCTCACTGTGGCACCGATAATATTGCAACTTGCAATAGTGATCGAAAAATTATGAGATTGAGTCATTATGGAAACTTCGGTAAATACACTAGTACAGAAGTGACTTTAGTAAACTACATTTGATTAAATTCAAATTCACGTAATTAATAATTGTGTTACGTATTTATATATAAAAGCTATTTGTTATTGAAGTTTCTTTTCATTCAAAATTAATTTTATGGTTTTAGTAGCATTACTCGTTAATTTTTCTTCGAAATAAAACCTTGATTTAATACCAATCAATTAGTACGGTAATTAATCAAATCCGATAACGGAAACGTGGCCTCAACCTACTCTAATTTTTTTCATAACCCGAATAAATATAAGTTGATGTTATTACTGTAATCATCATTCGTTTAAAAAATATTTTACTATATCGATAATTCGGAAATCAGCGAGGTATCAAATTTAATTAATGTACATACTTTGTTATTTTTTAATGGTATTTTTTATTTATGTAAAAATAGATCAAAGTTTAACAAACATAAAAAATCTAATTATTTTGTGAATATCGAGTATATTTCTTCTTCTTATAATATATAAATTAACGCGTAAATCCGAATAATTTTACGTATTGCATAAATATTTATTTTTATTCTTTGTAAAATTATTTATGAATAAATAATAACAGTTCATCTCTATTGAGATTCCTTCTCCAGTAACAGAATTAATTTTTAGTTATTGTCCTTCTATAAAAGTGAGCATTTGAGTATACCTGCAGCGAATAACGACAATCCTCTTGAAGTAACATTTTTATAAAATTCGTATTTAATGAAAGTGATTCCTGAAGTATCTGTGATCTGAAAACAATAAAAATTAATAAGATTTGTCGTAACATTTCAAAATCGTGATTGTGATTTGTGTACTAAGCAATAGCTTCTTTTTTATCAATACAGCGTGTTGGATGCGTTACTAAAGCAATCGGAATTTATACTTTCTGGATGTTTTTAGAGGCAATGAACAAAAGGTGTGCAGACATTAACATGATTCAAAAAATTTATTTATTTTGTTTTCAACAGATACATAATATTTTTTTTAAATGCATTCCATTACAAATAGTTATGTCTAGTCAACCTAAATATGAAACAATTAAATTTATTATTTACAATGAAATGCAAATATCATTCTTCACAATTAGCTGGAATTGCTTGATCAATAATATTATTACAGTGTTGATAATGGAATACATCACACTTACTGTGCTTTCATACGAGGTATTACAATATTGTAACTACCAAGTACGATGTTATGATTGATTCGTTTCCTCTACAGCAACAAAAATGAAATATGCATAGTTAATTATCAAATAATGAGTCAGACATATGTATTAATTAGACGTAAAAAATATTTCTAAATTAGTCTTAAAATGGAATGTTCCAACGAGATAATACTGTGCATTGAATACTAATAAAAAATAAAAGAAAATTATTCATAATAATGTAAAAAAGATTATGGCATGCAAAAATGAGGTGATTATCTACATACATAATTTTGAAAATAGAAATAATGTTGATAATATTGATCAAATAGTTAAAACTCTCGCATTTGAATATATAAGTTTGAGCAGACACTTGCTTGAAACATATTAGTCATGTGGAAGACTGGATATTTTAATGCTCTAAGTGGTCTACGTTTTGTATGAATTGGACTGGAGAATGCACCTCTTTGATTATAAGGCTCATCAAGTGCTAAAGCGGGATTTTTTAGCGGGGGATGTTCTTGCAACTGCTCATCATTTATGTCTTGCGAGCACTTGCCTCTTTCAGCTCTTTCTTGTATTGACTCTAAAACTGGAAGTATCGCGCCGAGTAGAGGTCTTTTAGAGGGCTCTCCAGACCAACATTGTTCCATAAGTTGCCAACATTCATCATCAAAATGTGGTAGTCTTTCTGGTCGAATACCTATATGATAAAAAAATTGTTATAAATTTGATTTATACAGATTAAAATTATTTTTTTTAATAAGCCTGAATGTTTACCTTTCCTCACACTAGTCCATAATTGTTCTTTGTTGTGAAATTGTTCAAATGCATAAGGTAATCTAACATGACCGGCACATATGTACCAAAACAGTATTCCGAAAGCATAAACATCGACACTACTATCGTAATGGCCAGTTAACAGTTCGGGAGCCATATGAACAGGAGTTCCAACAATACTTCCAGACATCATAGCTTCTGTGATACAGAAACCAAGATCTGTTAATTTTGCTCTATTTTCAGTATCCAGGAGGACATTTTTCAACTTTATGTCCCGATGAACAAGCCCTTGCGAATGAAGATAACGTATTCCTTCCAAAACATCAATTGAAATTTGTATACGTTCCAACCATGTCAACCCAGCTCTAATCCCACAATACAAATCTCTTGTCATACGATCAGTGATTAAAAGAACTGCTGCACCTAGGCCGGAGCCTCCTCCATAAGATTGGTCAATAACGGATCCTCGAAGTTTCACAATACGTTTATGATCAGGAATTGATCTTGTGTAATAGAACTCCATAGCCAGATCATTCCAATGTCTTTCATCAGGTGGAACTATAGATTTGACTGCACAAGGTCCCGGTGCTCCACCCCAGCCATCACAGGCAAATACAACACCATATTGGCCTCGTCCTATTTCCTTAGTATAATTGGGTATACCATATCGGATAGCGTCTGTCATAGAGGTTGATTCCAAAGCTAGTTTCGCTAATCTAGGTGCATGATATTTTCTAATTGACACCCTCTGCTCCTCTGTCCTTTCTAATTTGCCAGAATAATGATTTTCCAATGACCTTAAAGCTGATAAAAATGTGTCATGCGAAGTCCTGACTTTATCTCTGAATTGCATTGAAATGGTTTTGGATAATCTTGCTGCTGACAGAGAATTTAAAATTTCAATAGTGACTTTTTTTCTCCAATTTGAATCTAATACTGGAGAAGGTGTCCATGGCACAGGCAGATTTTTGACTAATTGTCTTAATCTTTCCAAAAATGAATGTACCAAAGATGGAGAAGAATGGTGCAATTCAACATTGTAAGCAGCAGATAATATTTGCTTCAATGCATCACTTGCAGATAAACAAGTATCACTTTCACAACTTTTTTCTAAACTAAGCAAACATCGTTGTAGTGTTCCAACAAAGGTTTCACGAAGATAATTAACAGAGCTAACAAGCTGTTTTGCTACTTTTTCACTTAATTTTCCTAAAACATACCTATGCAATTCAGAAGTTGCAGCACGTACGGTAGCTGACCAAGATCGTTCATTTTCATTAAGTAGTGCACTGTGATAACTAACCATGTCGCTTATATTCAATTCTAATTCATCTCTCATTTCTTGGATTATACTTTGTATCAAATCCGTCAATTCTTCCTGTTTCTCATTTACAACTGTCATCAAACTCACATATAATTCATTCTCTTTCTGCTGTGCATACTGTATTCTTTTAGGTGTTATCTGAATTTCACGAGCCATATCAAATGCAATTAAAATAAATTTACGTAAGCTATTGGTGTGAACATCATTCAAGTAGGAACTAGCGTTCACCAAATAATTCTGTAAACATGAACGTGTAAAATGCAAAACTTGGTCAATATTCTTACATGAATCCACAAATTCACTAGATCTCGTAAATTCTTTTCCAGCCAACCAATTTAACTGATCAGCTTCAATAGAGTCTTCTATCCTTAAAAACCCTAAACTGTTCAGTTGATCTAGCCATGTCAGTCCAAGTACATTCATTTTGTCAATATTAACATTATCGTTTTCAGTTGCTAATTTTAATTCAGTAGTATTTACAACTCCTTGCAATCGATGTTGTTCAGATTCAGTCAATTCAGTACCAACATTATTCAATGTTATATTTAATATAGCTGATATAAATAGTACTGGATTATATGGATATGTCTCTCTCAAATTTTTCAATTCTTCTATATTCTGTTCGGAAAGAGGCTGCTCTCCTAGAGCATACAGAAATATTGGTAAAATTTTAAGATCACCTTTGGCGACTAGTTTTATAGATTCATTGTTCGGAGTGATAAATATCTGTACTCCATCTTTAAGAATCGGTTCATCAATTTCAACTTGGAGTATAGTAGGACAAGTAATATCTTCATTATCAGTTTCTAATAAATCTTCTACTGGTAAAGTAGTCCAAGCTTTTTCATTTGCTTCTAATCTTTCGACAACTTCATATTCTAAACCTAATGTGAGACTAACATGGTTTGTTTTCCCATAACAAATCTTGATCCACTTCCATTGGCCATTTTTCAGTGGCAAAACTTCTGAGGATAATAAATTATTAACTAGCGACGCTTTGGCTTTGTTGTCTTGCCCAAAAATAACAAGCGCTGGAGAATTTGTAAGAATATGTGTTATTCTATCTGCTGTAAGAGAAGGAAATAACTCTTCTATGATGTTTTCTAAAACAAAATATTTAATTATTAATAATCAAATGAGACTGAAGAAAAATTACACTGAGTAGCTTATTTACCATCAGGAAAAAAATTTTCCAAGTTGATTACTTCTAGAGCTTTTTGGGTTTCTTCTAGAATATGCCGAAGTTGAGTTTGGTTGCGGTGGTATTTTTTAAACTCCTGTGGTAGTTTGCTTACCATTTTGAGGCCTTTATTTTTAATTTGTACCAATTTCGAATAATGATCATACTCTAAAATGAAATTTCATAAAGTTGTATTAAAAATAATTTTACGAATTATATTTAAACATTGTCCTTATTAAAAATAAGAAAATAAAACAAATCATCTGTCCACAATTTTGAATAATAATGTAAAGAGTAGTAAACGCAGTGAATCATACACAAAAATAACTGCTGTAAAAAATATAGCATGCATGAGATTAAAATATTGTGGTTTCGTTCAAACTAGCACGAACACCAATAAATACAATAACACTTGTTAACAAGAAAACAATGCATTAAAATACTTATGAAATATACCACTTCATAAAAAATGAGCTGTAGTTGAAAATTGACACATTTCCTAACACGTAAAAAACACTGTATACCAATCATTTACTAAAATACGAGATTATTCCAATTCAACCATAATATAATGTAACCGAATATTTTTCTTACCCTAGTTTATTATCCAAGAGTGGTGTAGTAACAATAAAAACTATTTCACAGCGAAAAAATCATCAGCAAAACGATAAATTCAATCGTTTCAAACGTTGTTTACTTTCGTAGAGGGAACGAAGCGTTCGGAATAACCACTGGCCCTTACCGACATGCTGTCGGTCAAAGACTACCCAGACTCTACAGCACACCAGAGCTAAGAGCGGTCACTTTGACAAGCGATGTGAACGGTTCATTGCGTTCGCGTTCATGTTCGTATCGGAAAAGAAAGAAACGAATTGTTTTGAGATAAGCTTTACGCATCGTTTGCTTATAATGCGACATACTGCACCAGTACTCTTTAGTTTGTCTTCGATTTCTCTTCTAATTAAGATTAAAATGGAACGAAATTGTAAACAACTGCGTCCCTCTATTTGCGCTGATAAAATTTGTGTTGCTCACAGAACACGCGTTTGCTTTTACTCACCATAATTTATCACTTCAGTTTTCTTACCGAGGTCGATTTTTTGAATCGATTAAACGGTATATATGAAAATATTAATTAAATAATTTTATAAAATTATTTAAACTAATTCATAATAAAATATGAGTATGAAAAATCGATTCGTTTTTAGATATTTTCAGCTTGTTCCCCACCTACTATGAATATTATTAATTGTATTTTGATAAGATATAGTTCCAGTAATGTATAAATAGCTTCTATAAGATAAATACCGATTCTTTCGAACTTCATTAGCATCTTTCTTATTGTGAATAAAATTGTGTACAGATAAAATAAAATAGACAAACGATAAATTTTGTGAAGAAATGTTTGAGCGGTGGGTTACTCATAATCATAGTATAATAATGAGTCATTATCTGGAAGCTAAGAACTATATAAAGATATATTATAGGTAGGTATCTAGAATAAGAAAAATGAAATAAAAAATAACATACCGTTTATCAATCTCAAAAATTTATTCGTCATATATCGATCGAGATCGGCTTTTTTCGGCTGAGGCGTCATTTTCATGTGAAGCAGCTTTTTCTAAACGTTGGTAACAGGTACGTATTCAATGGCATTTAATTTTTGAATTTAGACAAAATTGAAATATCATAAATTATCCAATCTTATATTTTGTAGTATTTGTTGCTATTAATTGATTTTAAGTATGATCGATAACATATATTGATAAAATTAATTTGAAATTGGTATTTTATATTTTTTTAGGTTAGGTATTCAATTTTGTTATTTGTGACACAAATAACATAAAAGTTTACGTTACCATTAAAATATACAATTTAAAACAATAGACCATGACTTCTGCAATTGAATCAATGGTAGTAGATGAAAAACAAATACCAGAAAAACCAGTAGATAGAGAGAAGGTAAAACTATTCAGTTTTTTTTCTCTTTAAATTCTCTTGATTCAAGAGGTTAAGAAAAATATAACGATTTTCAGACTTGTCCACTATTATTACGAGTATTCTGCAATACTGGCAGACATCATAACATAATGGAGTATAGCAGAGGAAACGTACCTTCGAATGAGTTACAAATTTATACATGGTTACTACTTATAACTAGTGTTAATTATGAAACAAATATTTCACAAAACTATATCAATTACTAATAGATATTTACCAATTCACAGGATGGATGCTACTTTAAGAGAAATAACTGGCTTAGTGAAAGAAGTGAATCCAGATGCTAGAAGTAAAGGAACTTATTTCGATTTTTCTTTAGTAACTCCTGAATTGCGCAACTCTGGGTATAGAATGCGTGAAATAGGAGTCACTTGTTCAGGTCAGAAAGGGGCTGACGACAATAAGACACTGGCTCAAGCTAGGTATTGCATCTTCACGTCGTATTGATATCATTACAATTATTCATGAGAATTAATATATTTTTCGTTGATGAAATTGGTTAGACTATAACATTTTGTACATTACAGATTCACGATTGGAGATTACTTAGACATATCCATAACACCACCTAATAGAATGATGCAACCTCAAGCTAGGAGAGGTGGATTAAGACAGTATTGAATATTAATTTAAAATTATCATAAATACAACAGTTTGAGAATTTTGAATGATGGTTCAATTCGTTGGGAGTAAATTTTTTTCATATAAGTGATATGTTCATGTAATGTATATTAATTTGTATCGATGATAATTACTTAAATTTTTACATAAAATTTTCTGCTCAATGTGAAATACTAAACGGACATTTGTATAAATGGTATAAATTGGCAAATATTTAATTCCTTCTTATTTATTACCGACCTCATATTCTTTTCTTTCATTCTTCAGAATGATATTTGAAAAATATTTAAACTGTTGTTAAAAAAAAATTGGTAACTATATCGATGAATTGAGAAGAATTCAATATCAGAGTTGTCTGGCAAAAGTCGGTAATAAAGAAATTATCATTACCAATTGTAAGTTTTCTAGAGCTCTGACTTATTCATAAGCGTAGCGTGATAGTGTCAATAACATACATACTTAGTGTTGGTAATTCATTTTTAGTCAATTTGCTTATTGTAGTATATATATTCTTAAAGTACATGTATATATAGATGAATTATGAGATGAAAAATTCTGTTACAATTTTTCTAAAATATCTCTTAAAAATTTAAAGTTACATGTGTAAAATTTAAATTATCAACAATTCAAAATTCTTGTTTATAAAAAATTACAACAAATTATTAAACTTTAAATTAATCAATTCAAATTAACGTTTTCATACTTCAGTCTGTGTCGTAATTTACAAATGAATTACCAACGAGTTGTTTACTGAGCTTTTTATTAAAATACGATCTTCAAGTTCTACCTCGTGAGTGAACTGCGTATCGCAGTTTTGATTTTCTTTTCCAAACTTGTCTAGAAAAGGAAAAAAGAAAATCGGATGTGGTGAGAAAGGTAAAAGGGGGATGGCGGGGCGATGAAGGTAGTCGGGCACAGACTTCTTACCGCAATCACCCGCGGCTATTTTAAAGACACTTCCACTTTAATTATACCAAACCGCTCTCGTGATATTACGATATTATGATATTACGAAGCATAAGCCGGGTCTCTGAGATTTAGGGTCGCGGAAAGTTTAAACTGTGCATACCCCTACCTTTACCCTCCTATACTCAAAAACCCATCCCCAATTCTCCTTTACGATTTCTCCTCTCGCAACGGTCGCCGTTATCTAACTTCGACGATAGCATTACGGGCCATCCTTACTTCTTACAATTTTTCCTAGATATTTCAATACTTTCGCGTCGATGAGTCCAAATCTGAATGAAATACCAATTTTGAACAATAATTAATTTCATCGAATTAAACGTTAATTTCTATATTCAAATAAATATTAAATATAAACTTCAACAAATGTTTGTTGTAGAATATGAAAAATATACGATTAAATATAACATGGTGGATAATGAAATTTCAAATTATGTGAAATTTAAGAATTTATTTAGCGTTGAAATTGAATTCAAACAGTTTCGACTGATAGATTCGATGAAAAACCGAAGCACGGGTGTGTAGCATGGAATATCTCAGAAACGATAAACGATTTTTCGGGGTTCACCGTTAAAAGAAATAAAGCTCTCGAAAATTTTCTCGAGGTATAATCAGTAATCAAATTTATTAGTTTCTATTGTCTCGAATGAGATGGTGGGGCTACCAGGAAATTCTTTTCCGATTTTATGGCGTGGAAAGACGATATAATAAGGAGAGAACCTCGAACGGAGCTGCGAGTAACGAGGGAATAAGAATGGGCTAGGCGAGAGTCGGCACGAAGAAAAAGGGGGAGAGGGGGTAGGGGTGGGTAGCGAAGGGTGCTTCGGTGAACCGGAGGGACCGCGCTAGGGAAGAGAATGGGCGAGGGGGAGGGGGAGGGGGAGATTTACTGGACTCGCCTAGCGCGGTCGCTAACTTTCCAGGAGGCGCCTTCGCGAAAACATTAAAGCAATATAACGCGGGGCCAGAGAGAGAGAGAGAGAGAGAGAGCGGCGAGGAGCAACTTAAAAAAGATCTTGAGCATTCAGAAAAGGCGGAAAATCTCGGGGATACTGCTAAACTCGCTTCAACTTTCAAGATATATGGAAGAAAAAAATAAAATATAAGAAAAAGCTCTTATTGCAGCGAAAAAAAATTCGCTATCAACGCAGCGATATTTTTTTTTAACAAAATATTTATCACCCCTCGAAAATAGGAGAAAAAAAAGTTGAGTAGATGATAGGATATACATATCGCGGATAATTTCGCCTTGGTGTAGATTTCGATGCGCGCGAATGTGCGTCGAAATCGATTCGCGTATATACCGGCGACTAGAAATCTGTTGACTCAGGAACGTATATAGCAGTGGTGGAGGAGGAGAGGGGAGAGGGTTGTAATAAAAATAAATATTCCTGGCGTATGTGCGTTAGACATAGGGGACGATGCGAGCTTCAATGGTAACGTATGAGAGAAAGAGAGAGAGAGAGGGAAGAGGAAAAGAGAAAAATTCTAAGAAAAGGCGAGAAAAGGTGACGGAGAACGCACACGACACGACCGTTACCCCCCACGTACGCGTACGTACCATAACGATATATAAAGCCGACATATTTCCGAATAAATCGTTTTTTTCAAATCTCGTGCATAGAACGACCGATAAACTCAAATGGGGTAATGTTCCCGAAGCTCGGAGGGGGTGAAAAAGGGGTGGCTCGATGTTTCTCGACGCACATGTGCTATTACCGTTTTCCGTTTGTCTTGCCCGCTGAAAAGTTTTATTTCATCTTGTTCCTACTCGGTAGGAGAGAAGGAGGGAAGGAGGGGAGGGGGTTAAATTCGTGTTATTTCAGGAAAATCGAAAACAGCTCTTAGCTCGTGACCAAAAAGATACAAACCCCCGCTTCTAATTTCGTCTATGGTTATATGTATTTTACAGGTAGGATAACGCAGCTAAAACACGGTCGTGTTGGCTCCATTTTCAAGAATGGCTCACAGCGTTTTCACCGACCTTTTCGATAATGGATCCCCGGATACTCGCCGACGAGCGCACCGAACGCCGAGTGCTTCCTGGGAAAACTCTTCCGCACCGGCTCGGCTCTTATTTCAGTCTGGCACGATACAACCAAATTCGTTTTCGGTCGTTCATTTCCGCCTCTCTATCTCTCTATGCCATTTTCTTTCGCGAAATCGAATAATTCACGTTTTCGCGTAACCGTAGCAGAAATTTGGCTTGTAGGTACGCTTAACGGGTGTATACGGAAGGAAAAATTTAACAAATTTCGGTTTCGAAATTGACTATCGGAATGATAATTCGCGAATCGTACTATTATTCTGACATGAGTTTGAAATAAAACACTCCTCCGAATAGTTAGAGCAGCTGTATCTTTTCTACTGAGTTTTCTATAAAAATTTGGTAATTTTGAAAAACATTCTTTTTTCATGAATATTCATTGCTTTTGAGGTGTACGTAATTTAACTTCACATAAGAAGGTAACAATTTGTTATTTATAATAATGATAGTAATAATAACGATAGTAATTTGTATTTTTTTTCATATTCTTTTCACGCAAACTCACTTTTTAAGCTTTTTCTTCCGATCAAAATTTTTTTTCGTATATATAATTACACCCTGAATAGAAAAATATCTACAGGGGCAACTGTTTACAATTTCATGGCGGTATTCTCGTTTGATATTCCAAAGAGGGGCTTCGATGATACCGATCGGATGGTTTTCGCGTTCTATTCGATGCGCGCGGCAGGACCGTAATGGGCCGCAACATCTTGCCGAGCAGTTCGCACCTTCTCTCCCTTTCTACCCTCACGACTTTCCGACCTTTTGAAGAAAAAATATTTCTCCCGAGTGTTAAAAACACTTTTAACGTATTCCGCTGGGCTCGTATCGAAATTTATCACGTCGCAGTCTGCTCTCGATCACGAAATACAAATATAAGATGCCAATCGATCGTGTCATTCTCGGCTAATTGACGAAAGTCGGTACAAACACCGCGCCTTTTTCTGTGGAGCCTAATTCTGTACTTATTGATCTTATCCTTTCGATTATATTGAAGGGCCAACGAAATAACCGTTGAACATTGGTTGAACGAGATTCGTTTGAATTCGCAATGAGATTCGATTCTTTTTACATTTTTTTTTTACGAATCGAATGCATCACTCATTTGTTGTCATCGAGAGCAGGAAATCGTAAAATTTTTCTGCGATACAGAATGAAAGTCATATAAAAATTAGGGCATTTTTTCTTTTATCCTAGAATATTTTTCAATTTTCGCGTGAATACTTTAGAGAGCTATCGTCAATGACCTCGCATTAATTTTTCTCTACGAAACTCAACAAAAATGAGAAAGATTGTTTAAAAAATATATTAAAAAGTTCACAAAACTCGTGAAACTTAAAACGATTAAAAAAGCTCAATAAAAAGTTTTTTGATTTAAAAGAAAACTCAGTATCGGCTAGCGCTTCTCTAATTTTCTTTAGGAATAGGTATAATAATGGTTAAGTTTCACATACTCACAACTGGATTATATATAGAATCCTGGAAAACAATTATTTATAAAGCGTCTGTGTTGGATTTCATCTTCAATGTACTCTGGATCACACGAATAAAAAATCGAAGTCGGGGTGGGCGTATAACGGAGTATTTTTCGGGTGGCCGACGAAGCGGCAAAACTCGTTTTAGCAAGATTATATTAAAATCCGTGGGGCCGAACGCGAGAAGAGAGAGAGAGAGAGAGAGAGAGAGAGAGAGAGAGAAAGACGAGGGAGAGTCTTTCCCTCTTTCTTTTGAAAGAGCATTAACGCTCGATTGTTTATGAGCCGGCGTAAGGAGTCGCGAGGGGGGGTGAACAACACCCGCGTCTATCTTTCCTCTGGAAACAAACGACCGGCGATAAATATTCTAGTGAAAAAAAAAACATTCTACCATCTGGTCACGTTAATGTTCATCGTTAGCAAGACTTAGCATTTTGAATTCTTATCGACCCTTTCTTGTTTCACAAGAAGAATACGCCAGGATCAGAAAGTCGCGACTGTATTAAATGTACGAGATTCTATATCAACACACGCCAGACGGAATTAATTTTAAATACTAGGCATCAGTTTTGCCACTTAGAATCTTATGTTAATTGTTTGTGTATTAAAAGTGAACAATTTTTTTTTTGCTAAAAAAAATTATACGAAAAGATGTATAATAATAACTGTTCGAATGGAAGGTATCGATTTTATTTTAAATAATATTTATTCAGATTGAATAAATGGAACGAAACATTTATTTTTATATTTTTAAATGAACTACCATGCAAAATTTTCATTTTCAACGTAGTCACTTTTATTTGATCTCAGACTTAGCATCTTTCCAAAAAATGACAAAAATTACAATCTAATTAACGTGATTGCCTTCAAAGAGGATATCTCGAGGTTAACTGCTAAAGCTAGCGATAAAAATGATCTTTATTAATCCGATGAGGATCGGTACGGTTAATATCGAAGGAGTGTGATAGAATGAAAAAGAAGGAAATTTATAACTAGATAGATAGATAGAGAGAGAGAGAGAGAGAGAGAAAAGTCGGGAGTGGGAAGAGAGAGGGAGGGGAAGAATGAAGCGAGTTAGCGCAGTTCGCATCGGACGTCATGCCGCGGGTCAGAGCGAGAGTTTGAGGAGCGTATAATTAATTTCCCTTGTCACGTGAATTTCGCCTCCCTTCACCTCCCTCCCGATATACCACCTGCACAAGTCGCCCCTCTCACGACCGCGATGACAATATTGCTAGCCATTTCGTTCGACAGCGCGGAGCATCTCGTCCACCCCTTTTAACCTCCTGCACGCTTATAAAGGGTGACTTTGCGGACGATAGAACCGATCCTCTCGATTCTTCCCCTTCTCCTCTTCCCCCTCCTCTCTTCACCTCTCATTCAGCCCTCATTTCCACCCCTTGTTCGCCCGTATCTTCCGCTTAGCGATCCGCGCGAATTCCTAACCCGTCGATATCGGCCATCTCCGCCGTAATTAAACATAACAGATCAGCCAATGGCCGATATTCATACATACATATATATGTATATACACGTATGCGTTTCCTTTTTATTTTTCATTATCGAGCTACGTCGAGGGTGCGTTGTTTCTTTTCCGTGGAATGAGCGTATTCGATCGGAGGGAAATTCGGTTTTTCCACTCTTTTCGATAATTCACTTTGGCCTATTTTCCTTGGTTAATTTTTTGCTCAATGAATGGGTGGGGTTGTGGGACGTACGAGAGTCTTCAAGCTCGCGTATGTACGATACGGGAGAATATTGGACGATCTTCCGACCCTCGGTTACTCGGATCGGTTAATTGGATAAATGTCCGATGGACGCCGAGTTGTCTCTTCCTATCCCTATATCTGCTCGACGTTCCTTGCTTCTCACACCCTTCCATGAATCGTCGTCCTTGTGTCTTCCCGTCGTTCCCTCTCGCTCATTTCCGATCGTGTCCTTACTCGTCACGCATTGGAAAAACAATCATTGCGACCAGATAAATTTATCCGACTGTATTGCGTTTTATTCGATTCGCGATTGTAACACGAAAAAGTTGAATGAAATAACAAAGAGTTTATGAATAGGAGGAAGTATTATTTTCGTTTCGTATGATGTTTTTCTAATATGAATTTTCTGAGGTTTTTTATTTTGTGTACTAGGTGAAATAATCAATACTGTTTATAATGCTAATATGGGGTGGGACGGTAATAGTCATTTGGTGAGAATATTGTTTCCGCGACCATCCCTCTTCATTTGTCTTCTTCCGACGTGTTCCGGAGTTTATAATCCTCTTACGAGACAAATCAGTTATACTACATTGCGTTATATTAAGAACAAGAACGATATTTATATTTATCAAGACTTTCAAATAGTTTGATTACTAAATTCTGAAAAATCGAAACAACAGATTGAATGCACTGTCAAGAATATCTATATAGGGTTTCAAATAATATTTATAATTACAAATTATAATTATCGCACAAGTATATTAAATTAAATTTTTAATTTTAACAAAAGCCGTTCTATAAACTTTTTTCAAAATTCAAATATAAAAAGTTGGGGTACATAATTATAAAAATTAATAATCTATTAATCACAAAAATTTCAAAATTGAGATTATTTAAATTAAAAAATTTCTCTAATGGCAAAATAGATTTACAATAAAAAAAAGTCGGTTGATAAAATGTTCATACTGAGACAAAAACAAACTGAGGGTGGGGGGGGGGGGGGGGNNNNGGGGGGGGGGGGGATTGGTGCCCGCACTTGTCATCTGGCGTTAGAACTCGAAATTAGGGTTTTGGGAGCATAGATTAGGATGCGTCGTGTTCACATGCTCGAGGCGCTTCTTAGACGCGCCGACGACAGCAAATAAGGCAAGAGTCGGATTCTAATTGCCCGTCATAAATCAGGGTACAACACCTGCACTACTCGGAAATATTTATCGAAGGGGGTTCACGCGCGTTCTGTCGTTTATACGAGCCCATTTAAACGACGCTCATGATTCGAGTTTAAACGTTCCCCGGTATAGTTCGTCAGTATCGATCCCCCCCTCAACCATTATCATCCCTCCCAAATTTATACAAAGATCGAGATTGAATTTTTACCCTTCGATCAATTTTATCATTGCGGAATGATGCAGCTTTACGTGAAAAAATTTCGCACTAATGGAATTGAATTAGTTTTTATCTTGAGAAGGGGTATAAAATGTTACATCTCGATGTAGACTCGTGCTAGGAACAAGGCGCTAAGGGGATTCGGACAATCTCATCGATGCTTTCCAAGGAAAAGCGACGAATTAGCGAGGTATTAGAGAGGCACGATGAGAGAGAGAGAGAGAGAGAGAGAGAGAGTGACGAAGGCAAGTGGAGATGAGCAAATATGTAAATGAGGACAAACTCTCCGCGTAGCGCGCTATTTGTCATTTTTGCCCGAGACCGGTTTACGCAAATGGACGCGAAGAAGGTAAACTGTTAACGTAACAAACGATCGGCACGTCGGATTGCTTTTAATTACACGAGCGATTCTGTAATCCGGTGATTTTACGCAGGTGAAATTTGCGAAATATCGATAATCGATACTCTGCGATATTGAAATATTGTTTCGATGTTATTTAGTAAACCTCTTTATACATGTAATTGTAAATGAAAACGGCTTTCAGTGTCAATGGTCGCTTGCAATAAATACGGTAATTAATTCTATATGCGAGCGGATTGTTAAAAATTTCAGTATGGAGTTTCATCTAAAAAATATGGGGAGCAATTAACACAAAATTGATATGAGAATTCAAATTTGATAGAACTTTTCTTCAATTCACGACGAATCTTCAAATTTAAAAAAAAATGAAATACCACATTTACAAACATTTTAATAAAGATATATTTTTTTTTGGAATTCAAAATATAAAAGATTAAATCTAGTACATAATTTATGAAAATCAATGATTTTTCGATATTCAATTCAAATAAAATCACGAAAGTTCAGGTTATTTTTTGTTTTACATTTTGTAATTTTTTCAACAATGTAGAATCAATATAACCAGGATGAACAGAAAAGATATTCAGAGGCCAATCGAAGAATCGCGAGTATTCGAGAAGAGCGGGCGCATCGGTACACAATATTAGCACGCAAATGAAAGTGTTCGGTTGGAGGTTGGAGGAGAAATGGGGGGGCGGAAGGGGGGGGGGAGCACAAGAGCAAACGTTGGAAAGAAAACGGGCGAGGTAGGTGGCTTGGCTGGAAAGGAGAAAAGAAAAAGAGCGAAAGATAAAGTACAGTCTTCCCGCTAATAATATACCGACAAGCTTTATTTTATTTAAGCAGCCCCAGTTTTTCATTACGTTCATTCTCGCTCCTAAAATCCCCCAGTCCCTCTCGACCTTCTCAGCTCTTTTCGTCGCTTCCTCGCCGCTAGGCGAAGGTTACGTTGAGGTATGCGCGAGAGGGGTCCTATTACTCGAATACATTATTTACTATTCTTATTTTTGCCGCTTCCCCACCGCCGCTCCTCAAAGAGAGTCGATTGCCACCCTCAAACCACTCCACTTCCACTCCCGTTCTACCAGCTATTCTGAGACGAGAGTTCTTTGTGCATCACAAAACATCGTTAATTCGCGAAATTTCGTTTTTACTCGCGGCTAAAATATTTAATTTTCGCCGCGCGACGACGGGATCGAGTTATGACATTAAGATCAAAATGCAGGGTACTCGGAATTTTTAGTAAAGATGTAAATATGTCTAATTAATCCGATTCCTCGACCGCGAAGGAGTGGAAACTGATTTACTTTAGCCTGAGAGAAGAGCATGATGATACTCAGGGTCACAGTTATACAAGAATATGTATAGATTATATAAAATGATGTGCACATATGAATTCACTGGATCGTTCCTACGATCCGTAGAGTGAAATAAATAAACGTTCTATAAAGCTCTATTCTTTCATAAGGTGGCGAATTTTTCGACGATGTAAGAAGCATGCAAAATCATCTCTAGCATCGTATGGACGCACATAAGAAAATTTGGCATTGACGTACGTCGTGATCTCTCAGTTTTTTCTCATCGAATGAGAAAGGGCGAAGAAGAGAGACGTACGGTGCGTCAGCGCGAGTGAGAGATTCAAGATTACTGGACAAAAAAACTTTCTCTGGCCGGTTCGCGCGCGCGCGATTCCATTTTCCTTTTCCGCACATACATCGTGAGATTCCTATCCGCGCGATCCGTCGACATTACGTTAGAGGACAGAAGGGGCCGAGCATGGCGCTGGTGCTCGTGGCCGGAAACTTCGATGACCTTGGAATTGGAAATCGATCGCCAGGACCATTCAACCGAATCGTCCCTGCTATCTGTTTTCGGACGAAACAGAAGAATGAGTTTACATTTAGCTCGGGTAGGTTGTTTAAAAACAGTAATGGGGCAAATTGATACTAATGACAAAGAATAAAGATTAAGATTAATAATAAAAGAAGAAAAAAGTAGAAAGTAGGGTTATAAATAACCTGAAGCAATATATGTATCATGCAATTTTTCAAAATATATGACAATTTCAAACATTTAACAGTGTTGGAAGATTCGAGACTTCGTTCTTAAAAACGTTTTAAAAACAAAGGTTGGATTAAAATTTGTCTATCTATTAGCTGATGGTTTCCACAAATTGATAGACATCTGGTGTTGAATTTAGATTAATATTTTTCATCTTAAGATTCGTGAAAAGCGGTAAAGAGAATCTAGTCTCATATCTTAACCGATTCTCCATTCCCTGTCTTCCGGGCATTGCATACTTTATTGCACGCATTATTTAAATGAGCGCAACTTGGCCGTAATCTTGCAACCAATTGTAGACCTCATCTCGTTCCCACTCCTCCTCCAGTACCTACATTCTCGACTGAAAACCACCTAAGCAACTCTTAACGTTCGCGAGGGAAACGAGAGAGAGAGGGAGAGAGAGAGCGAGCGCGCATGCTAGAGAAAGAAAAGTAGAGACCTGTCTGGGCGAAGGGAGGAAAAAGGGTCTGGTTTCCCTCGGGCCGTAGGACAGAGATGGGTGAGGCTCTACATGAGAGGAAGATAGAGAGAAGGTCTGCGTGTTTTTGCGAGATGTTTCTGCTGACCAGTGCGGCTTTTCCTGTGCGGTCATCTCTCGTCGCCTCCCAAAGCTTGTAGAGTCGCTTATTGCCCCGAAGCTCCTGTTAACTGCTCTCTTTTGCTTTTTTTTCGACTTATATCACACATTTT